>VYZW01025547.1:4782-16797 GCA_013401315.1 Balaeniceps rex
AGAAATTTAAAGATCAGCTGCCACTATTTTCCTGTCAAAGCTAACTGCTGAGTCTTCCAGGACAAACGATAAGAGATATCATTGCTCCAGAAGGAAGCAAAGTTTATGTGCTACCAAATACCCATAAAACTGCTTGCCATGCTTTAGGGAGTGGGTCTTACCTGCATAAATATGAATATGCAAGAGTATGCAGAGTACAGTCAATTATGGAGCATTAACGTGTTCTAAACGGCAAGGAAAAAAGCTCCAGGATTTTCCTGGAATTTTTTTTTTCCTTCAAGAAGAAAAACAAACCCACAACCCACTTTGTTTCCATTTTCCTTTAAAAAAAAAAAATGTTGCTAAGTACCAAACTCTGTTCTCTATTGTACTACTGACCTCAATGTAGCCAAGCCAGCACCTTTGCAAAGGCTTTCCACAAAAACATTCCCTATCCCAAGACTAGATTTCTTAATACCAAAAAAGATTATCAAAGATAACTTTATAAAATTGCTAAATTGATCTGAACTGAGACAGTCCACTTCCTGATGTGATATGCCCCATTTAGAGAGAAAACCATGAAAATGTGTTTCTTTCGCTGTATAAAACCAGGCAAACAGAATTCATTACCATCTCATCTTCCTCTGCTTTATTGACAAATTTCTTTTCTTCTTTCTCCATGTTTAGTATGATATGGAACTTTTCAACTTGAGATATGGAAGACCTTTAAAAACAAAAGAATTAAAAATTGAAGCAACATTACTGATTTTTATACCTAAGTATTGGGTTATTTTCTGTAAGCGCATACACAGAAAACACACTGACAACATATTAATATAGACCTTAGATTTCCACTGTTACTAGTTTCCAATAGTAACAACCCAAGGAGCTCTAGTAAAGCTTTAAGATTGAACAGTGTGAATATGAGTGAAATATTGCAGAAACAGCAGGTTTTGAAGGAGGGAAAAGAGCTTGTACCAATTTAAATTGGTTACATTCCACATGCAGCAAACAGTTTTTGGTACATTCTACAAACTTCACGATGGAAACGTAAATTAATCCTATAAAAAAAGCATACAAGTAGGTCAAGATTACACATTTCTATCATTCTGTATGTAATAGCTCCAATCAGATGCTTTCAGAAGCCAGGCTATCCTTCAAGAGGAAAGGCATTGTACTCCTGAGATGTGCATTTCTCATCTGAGCAGCAAAATAAGTACATGCTAAAATAAATTTAGTCCACAGTTTAATACTTCTAAATCAAGACATGCTTAATGGTCAGTTAGTCTTTTCCCTTCTTTCCAATTCTTTTACCATTCAATTTGTATCAATGGGTTGATTTCTTATTGTAAATCTCTCATAGTTGCAAATCTTGAGGGGTTCTTTGAGGAGAGATTATGATCACAAGTTTCATGAATAGGGAAAGGCATGAAAAAATACGAAGCTGTCTATGAGACGAACATAGTGTACACAGATCCCTATTCCAATAGGGAAGAAGTACAAACGAAAGGCTACAACATACTATGAGGCTCATCAGAAGTTTCAACCACATAAACAAAGAAAATCAAAGCTATCAAGTCAAAAAGCTAAATTTTTGAAATTAAAACTGCATCTAACCTTCATTTGGGCACTCCTGTTCATGTTAATTGTATTCAATTTATAATTAATGCACCATATCATATTTCCACAGGACTACTTACCATAGTTAAAACCACTTAATAGCCAGTGCTCACCTGCCAAGACATTAACTGTCATTCTCTGCACTGACATTGTACAGCCTTTGATTTTATTTACTGTACATATACAAATCTCTCAGAAGACAGCACTTACTACCACAGCATATAAGCAGTCCTCAGGTATTAAGGAATCACTTTCACAGCACAAGTAGTTATTGTAATTGCCATTTTACAGACAGAAGGCTGTTACCAAAAAAAAAAAATCCAGGTGAAAGCCATCCACTTAACTTCAATCTCGGCTGTCCATTGAAGACTAGGATGCCACTATTTAAATACTTGGTATTAGGTAGCATGATGATAAAAGCACAACCATTATCAAGTTCTTTGCTGTCATTAACTCCCCAACATTTTCACAAATCAAATCACCAGACTTCAAGTCAGATCCTCTCAAAGCCAGCCCCTGGATCCATGCACTTACATTCAGCAGCAATGCCAACTTCAAAAGGTCCTTCCTCCCAACTCCTGCGGTTTATCAACATCATCACATCCTTGCGTGTTTTCTGCGAGCTACCACCTCCTTTCCAATTAAGCCAACAAATGAAGCAGGAACCCAACAGAAAAGGTTTCTTTTGCTGCCCAAATCTGGGTCTCCTCAGAAACCTATTCCCACTGCTGAATAAGGTCCTAGTGGAAGAAACACACACTCAAAGCAAAGAACTGCCTCACAACACGGGGTTCAGTCACAGGTGAAAAACAACTCGGCACTTTGTAAGTTGAGTGCTTGATACAATTTGTATTTTGTTCTGTATGGAAAGAAGCTCATTTGGTAGCAACTGTCTCCTTTGACAGAAACACCAGCTCACATGCTCCTTGCTTTGTTAAGCTGAAAATTTTCTATTACTATCCAATAATGAACTATGAATAGCTTTCTTACTGCAGATTAATTTGGAAATTAAGCCAATCAGTGCACCACAGATACTTTCTTATCTGTTACACAAGTCATGCAAGTTCTAAACCACATTTTTGTTTAAAGTGCCACTTCACTAAACAGCTTTTTATCCTGGGAAAGAGAGATATATAGAGATTTTTTTTATATATGTGTGTATATATATATGAAACCAGTTAAAATCTGTCCTAAACCTACACAGGATTGCTAAGAAAGCTCCTAGAACAGGCTTTGAACTAATAACATCAAACAACTTTATGTACACCGTACAAATCACATTTTCAATCAAGAAGTCATGCAGTTAGATAAAGTTTTGTGTATTTACAGAATCACACTTCTAATAGAGTTCACAGCTCCATGACAGAATTATTAGATTTATCATACTTGAACTAGTCTACTCTTAAACAAACACGCATTTCCCTGCCATAGTGTACTGCAACATCAAAAACAGTGCCTGCAGGCAAAACTCCAATCTTGATGAACGTATCTAGCAACAACGGTACTTGATACAGGAAAGCACCAGGCGGCAAAATAAATGCGAACAGCTTCAAGATCAATAAATCCTGAGATTTCCATATGGCCAACATGTCAGAACAGGCACCTTATGGGACACCGTGCCAGCATGAGAGAAGTGCAATTGCTTTAATTTAGGGCTGTTCCACAGCTAGGAAGGGGCGTCAAGTCGTCGGTCTGAAGAAGCACGAAGGGAAATCTCAGCGCTGACACCACTGGCAATAATTCCTGTGATTCAGTGAGTTCTTTGAACAGCTGGGTAGAATCACACAGGGAATACATGAGGAGCATTAGGAGGCTATTTTTGACTCACATCATTAGCTCCATCTGCATTATTTTATACAGACTCATTTACTGAGCAACCTTCAACTAACATACACATTCTCAGTATTTCACATACTGTAATTTTCCATATTAAACTCGAATTCAAATCTCTGAACTTAGAAAACATTACAGATCTTTTCTTAGCTGATGGGTCATGAAAATCATTACTATTCAACAAAGAAGAACTGCACTCTTTCTCCAATCTTATCCCTTTTGGCACATCATCAAGAGTTCAAACGCATAGCTGCTTTAGGTTTGTTTCTCACTGCCCTGCTGAAAGTTGGGGTCGAACGCCACCACCATGGGCTCCACAGGGTTGCCCTCTTTGGAGGTGACTTCAGGCTGCTGGATCTGACTGAAGAAAGAAGTAGCATCATCTCACCAATTCAGAAGAGACTTTAGCAATCTGCATTTGATCTTTACTTCCTTCCTTCTAAAACATGGTAGGAAATTAAACATTTCAATACTTCAAATATTTAATTAAATATTTAAATATAAGCCTTGGACTTTTCAGACTACAAGGGAGTATGGTATTTTACTAGTACTCAAATTGAAGTGAGGTTGAAATCCACTCAGGAGAAGCAACGCAGACTCAGGAATATTCAAATATAAAGTGCCTCTGATGCAAGGGCTGCCACTCAGCCTCTCCGGCACAAGTTCCCTGGAGTGAATAGCGAGAGAAGTCCTTTATCCCTTTAACAAACTGAAAATAGCAACCAAAAAGCACTATTTATTCCTTTTAAAGAAAGGGGCCAAAAACAATGGAAACGGTGAAAGTTACTGTCGCTCCACTTACATAATTTTTACTCATTGAGCTACTATTGTCATAGCTAAGCATATTCTAGAGTCAGAAAAGTAGGAAGTATCAAAAAGGTCTGTAAAAGAAATGCTGTTTGCCACTGAGACTAAGAGAATGAAATCACTTGCAACATTTTAGGACATAGATATAAATTTAACAAATGGTATAGCAATCAGCTGAACAGTGTCTGAACTGTTAAGTACTTCTAAGAGCATACATTTGCATCACAAGCTTAAACAGTAAATCTGCAACTTCGTAAAAAAAAAGGATATTAAAATTAAGTTAAACTGCATTTGCTATTTGCCTCTGTCCTGAAGAGTATGTAGCTATGAGTAGCACAGCACCTGCAGTTTCAGATTTAAGCTGATATTATTTTGGAGCTAAAGTAGATCACAAATTGGATCAGTGAAGAAATTACAGCAGTGTACAGACCTTAAAACTACATGCATCCCCCCCACAGTGAAGAAAATGTTGCACCTTTTCTGAATTGCTACACCAATATCTATTTGTTGACCTATCGTGACTAAACAACCAGGATACCAAGCAGTTCTACCAAAATATTTATAGGCAATAAACATTTGTAGCAACAATATAAAAGGTGCAAGTGAACTCATGGCATATTTATTAAGGAAAGTGTTATTAAAGAACTACAGTAAGTCTCAAGCAGTATGCCTGAAGGGTTCTGCAAGCCATACTTTCGAAGGACTACTAGCTTATCTGAAGTCAGTTTTCTAATAGTTGACATAATTAACAAACTTCTTCAGTGCGAATTTTATCCTTCAAGTTGGATTTGGGGGGTGGGAAGCAAAGAGATCTTCCCTCTGCCCTCCTTAACATTTGTCCCAAGTCCATAATCCTTAAAAACTAGTTCTGCTTTAGCATACATACTTTGTTGCCACCAGTTTATTCTTCCAGTTTTCCAGTTTAACTGGAGGTTTCATCATATCAAGAGAAAAATTACAAGGTCTGGAAAGACTACAGCTACAAAAGAAGAAATTTGAGATCTCCTGCAGTCACTGGGTAATTTAAATACGAAGCTTCTCAGATGAAAATACAATTTTGACAGCTCAAGTCTTCAGTAAAAACCATGTATGGATACACATAAAAAAAAAATCATCGGTGTTACATATGTTTATGCTTTGTCATCATTTTTCTGCTTAAAATATGCAAGTAAATAAACTTACAAAATTGTATCTTAAACATTCCCTATTTTATTCTTTTCAGATATTCATAAAAATCCTGAGATAACTAAAAGAGTTTCTCTTACCAACAAGCAGTCCAGCAGCTGTCCTCTGCACTTGCTTTTGTTATCATGAGTTAGTGAGGCAGTTCTTAATAACTGAGACCCTATCTACAAGGGAAGTCTTGACAAATGAACTATTTTGTCTAAAATCTAAAAAAAGTCTCCAAGGGCTTTTCAAACTGTTATCAAAAGATTAACATATCAAAGAAAATTTGGCACTGCTTGGAATGCTTCTTTTTTTTCCCTCTTCCCTCCAGTGTGGTCAAACAATTGCAAGACTGTGGCCGGGCTGGCGCAGAGGCTGCGCTTCCAGGCATCAGCCGCCCGCTCCAGCTCCTTCTATTCAAACCACAAATGCCTCACCAGGAGCCTGCAGACAGTTTCAGGTCTGATATTATCTGCCCAGCTAAAATCATATATGCTTCTGACCAAACCCTTCCTTGTATTTACAGCTGTTTTGAGTGAAGACAACAACATTCATTTTGACAAGCTAATCGATGTTAAAGGTGGCAGTTAAGAAATACACACATTTCTCACTCTCAGCATTTTACAGTTTATCACAGAGCGTAATGAAGCAATCACATACACCAAATTATATGACCTTTAGAGATCAAGTGCTGCAAAGCTAAAACAGGTAACTTGGTCGCTACCTGAGCGTTGCAGAAATAAGTTACTTTTCTGTACAAGACAAGGATCAACCAGCACTGCTTTGGTAAGAACACAAAGGCCAAATGAAAAGATCCAGCAAAGCAGACAAGAAAAGTGAGACACATACATGAAAGAGGCCAAATTTAAAAACCACCTATGTGCAGACATTAATACGAGTCAATCTTCCTCAGCTCCCTGTGTAATCACTGTCATTAAATAAACCAAGCACCGTAAATTTCTACAGGAAGAGAATTAAGACAAAAAAAAACCCAACAATTGGCCTGTCTAGAAAAAGATCACGATATAGATCAAACATGAATCATATTCCCGAAATCTGATCTAGCGTCTTACTAAGTGACCAGTCTGGCTCCCCCAGGTCCAAAAGGATCCATTATGGTATCTTTAAGGGCTACCGAAAGACTTTTCAAGAACTTATTTACAACAAATATATCCTCCATTAAGAGACACTTCACAGCTCTGGAGTTGAAAATTAAGTTTCTAAACGGCCTGATGTCATTACAAGTCTTTCAGATTTCTGAATTAAAAAAAAATATCTTGAACAGTCATTCTTAACTACAGATAGTGCCTGTTGCATAGCAGACAGACATCATCTTCAACTGTATCCTGACTAGCTGTCAAAACACAGAAAAACCCTGTTTCATTTTGAAACTAGAAAGCCAAACATTATTTCAGTCACTTGGAAATTAAACATTTCTACACTTTAGAGCCACACTTCCAACCCTTTACCATGAGAAGGAATCAACTAGCAAGGTAACAGACCTTACAAAGGCAAAGTTTAACACCGGGGCTTATTCTTGTTCCAGTAACACGCAATTCCCACACAATCAGAGCAGTTACTAACTGAGTCCCTTTTTCCCACATGTTATGGTAAAGGTTTTTGGCATTCATGCAATGGACCTACAGGAGGTAAGCCACCGCTTTATGTATACAAAAGACCAACTAATGCTCAATCTCTGCCATACTGGCAGTTATGGAATTAAAAATTGAAGAAGTACTCAAACTAGAAGAGCAATAACAGGCCAGGAAGAGGTATGAATGTATCTTCCGAGAATACATTCAGTTTCAAAATACATTCAATTTCTTAGGAAAGATGAAAATGCAGCCTGGGCTATAGCTGACCATTAGCAGAAGAGGATGGCAGTTAATTTTACAAAGTGATTGACAGAGGAAAAGTGTGTGCTTTTGCCCTTCCACAGAAGCCATCACCCTACAAGGGCTGCGTATCAGGTGCTGCATGGGAGCACTTGGCACATCCAAGGAGATGGTGCTTTTGAAGACAGTTCTGCCCTCATACCTCAGGCCAAATGCCAAAAGTTGTTCTGAATATTGAAGTGTATTTCAAAATTTGAACGTTATAATATGTCCATACGCATATAAAAAAACTACCTCTTACCCAGCTACCAGCAGTAAAAAAACAATGAAAATGCTTCACAATTATTCTAGAAAGATTAAGAACTCTTTCCCCTGAAACATTTCTCAGCAGGGGGCTGGGGCGGGGGGGGGCATGGGAGCGGGCGCAGAATCAGTCTGTTCTTGACCCAAGATCTCCTTTGCCATCCTGCTAATGAGACCTCCTGGTCCACACAACACTTAGCAGTACTGACCATACAAAGTTGCATGCAATACATTGCTTTCAATGCATGTGGAATATTTAATCTGATGTCAGAATTGCCAGCAGCCAAGGAAAAGAGTTCCAGGTATAGCTTAAGAGACCATATTCTAGAAAAAGCACACTGTTAAATGGAGCTATAAAAATAGAAGGAAAAGTCTTATCAGCTATTACTACTTGAGCTTGCAGCTCCTGCCCGTGCCAACTGCCAATGAGTTCCACATAAAATACCTGAAAAGCTGAATCTAAAACACTGACTTCATTTAAAAAGTGCTGTACCAATAAATAATTGGACGAGGACACAAGGCTAAGATGTAAGGATCAGAAAAAATAAAGATAAAAAAACTTTTAGGAGCACATTCTTCTCAAACCGTATCACGTAACATGCTGCACACTTTAAAAATCAACCACCAAAAAAAAAGCAAACTTGAACAGAACATTTCAAGCTTTCAAGAGCTGAAACCAAAGCTTCTGCCCACAGTGTCTTGGACATAAGTCCCATATTTACTTTCACAGTCCTCCTCCTTTATGTAAGAGATCCTATTTCAGCATCTATAAAAATAATGTACTATATTGTAAAAATCTCCACTGGCTGCTTTTGAAAAGATTGGCAGAACTCGCAGCCACTGAAAATGAAAAACCGGACCATTTTTAAACAGACTTGCAATTACAAAAGCTAGGAGTTGATTTTAAAGGCTGTAAAAATGCGCTGCTAAAATCCACATTATGACATCTTGTCTCCCAACAGTCTGCTATCAGGATTCATCATCCCTCACTCACTAGTCTTGGTACCTCCTCAGAGGAAACAGTTTCCAGAGCTCCTTTTAATGAATTGTTACAGTCTTCAAGGAGCTTCTGAACACAGGTGTGCCTGCACTCAGCATTTTTGCATCTCTGATGTGCACCACTGTTGCAGTGACAACTTCCACCTAGTATCGAGGACCACAGCCACAGGGCAGATGGGATTACGCTCCACCCTGGACTCAGACGGATCCATATTATCTGAGCTGCAGCACAATGCTAGAGACTTCTCGTGCCACCTGGCAAGCCCGACACCATGCACGAGATCCTGTCTTTGCCTGCCCCCAAAACATAAAAGCCATGTCACTCAAACATCCCTTCAAAACTGAAACAGATCACTTTATACCGGATATACAACCTAGCCAATAGTCTGGGCATATCACATTTTTACGACCATAAAAAACAAAGGTTATATCACATTTTACTTCAACATACACTAGGATGAGCTTACGTGTGTTAACAAAATTTAATTTGTAATGCTTTCGGTATTATTTTAACGTATTAATATTTATTATAAGTTTGTAGTCCAGACTACAGATACTCTCCTTGAGAGGCACCTTCAATGTGAGAAATGCACCTTACATGAATGGAAGTCATTGTGATTTACGGTTCTCCAGTAGCTCGCAGCTGAACCCTTAAATACAAAGTGATCCACATAATGTACAATAAATGTTTGGATAAGACCTACAAACTAAAAGAACTATGGAAGATCAAAAATCCTCCAGCTATATTTTGAAGGAAGTTAAGTTATAATTTGTACTACAAACAAAGCTTAACACTTTAGTCAACTAACCAAGCTCTAACAATAAGAATGACATAATAGTTTAATGAATACATGGAAATTTTACAAGTACACGAGCTAAATTTTAACAAAGCCCTCCACTCAATACCTTTTTTATCACTTCCCATCTTGGGTTTTCTGTTATAATACAGGCTTTTGTTTCTGTGTTTAGGCTTAAGGAAGACCATTGTATCCAACAATCACCAAACCAAAATTGTATTTACATTTGTAGAGTGTATTCTTTGTAAAGTATACTTTTTGCAGGCTGCAATAGCAATTGCAATGTTTATAGTAGAATACATTAAGGAAAGATAATTCTACATCTAACAATAAACTCATTATCACAATTCATCATGATAACAAAAGTACTATAGTCAATACTATACTCAAAACCTACTTTCTAACTGGTCTTCAGATCGTTATTTTCAGACCACTTTAAAATTTGCTATTAATGTAACAGCACAAGCTGAAGACATGTTAGAAGAGAATTTAGGAAAGCAGTCATTCATATCAAGGACAACTAGTCAAGCACTTCACCACCTAACCTTCCCGGCATCTCATTTATCTTACTTCAAAAGCAGCACCTGTTTACATTAATGAGTTTTCAACTGATAAATCAAGTACCAAAAGTCAAGATTGCCCAAAGCTTATTCCCACTCTCAGGCACACAGAAACAGTCTTTCCTTGTTTCCTTTTTAGACTTCTGCACCTCCTACCTGCACCTCCTACCTGCCATGAGGGAAGGAAGGTCTGTTCCACAGTCAGGGAATCCGATAAAGCATACATTTATTTCAGATGCTTGTTGTTTCTTTCCTCTCTTGGAAGAGTATGCTAGACATTTGGGTTAGAATTCACAGGCTTTGATAACAGGGACAATGAAATGTTTTATTTATTCTTGGAAGAGAAAGTTAAACTGTTTCCAATATCTTGGGTAAGGCATGGCGCCATTACACCCAGCGTGAGTTTTCGATAGCTGAGCACTGAAGCCGTTTCCAAAAAGACGTTCCTTTCTCCCGAGTGTGAACTTTACTCAGTCCTTCTATTTGATTAAATAACCAAGACTATTATGGTCAGATAATGGCGATGGCAAAGATGCCCCATCTCAGCACCAAGAGTACCGTATTCTAGCAGAGAATTGGGAGTCTGAAGACCCAGATCCAGCAACAATGGGTCCTTTCAAGGAAACATTTCCCCTCAGGGGCTGTGCCAAGAGCCCAACCTTTCCTGTGTGGCTGCTGCCTTATTGTGCGATGTAGAGTATCTGCTTCCTGGGATATATTTGCTTTTGTAGTATGGATGCTCAATAAAAGGACGCAATGACTTTTTTTTCCTCTTCCTCTAAATTCTTGGAAAATATTTTTGAGGTTAACATAAGAACATTTGAATCAAATTTATGTTTGCCTACAAGGAGACCATAAAGTACAACCAGACTAATCACAAGAGATGAACTTTCCTCTAAAGTTTAGATATTAAACTTTTGTTTCCTCAAAAGCACACATAGCTGGCATAAAGCTATGACTACAGCATAGTTCGAGAACCAGTCATACTCATCATAAGCAATCTGCTTTAGCATCTTTCTTTTCTTTCCCATCATTAAATATGACTTAGTACCTTTCATTGCTTTCAGCCAAGCATTCTGAGACAAAGCAGCAATATTTCTTCACACTTTCCTGAAGTCATGATGTAAAACTTAGATTCTTAAAGTTCAACTATTTGACTGCTAAATGCACACACATAGAATATCTTCCAGATTAACAGTAATAGCACCAAATTATACTCACATCTAAAAATTTATTCTGTAAGAGCTATACATGGAAACAGGTTAAACTTTAGCACTTAAACGTGGGTTTTCTAATGTTTCCTGAAAGTACAATTTTTTTAAACAGTCATAATAAATTGATACAAAGCCTTAAGTGTGTGGCACATTCCCTTTACTTAGATGAGAAACACTTCAAGGAAAGAGCTCTTCTTGTGTGCAACCAACCCACCAATCAATAAAAATACTATGCATGTCAGAAGTTGCTAAAACTCTAACTATCATATAACAACACTAAAAATTAAAGTCAAAAGGTTGTATCAAAGAATTTAACACAATTTAAGATGTCAAGCAGGACAATTTATTTGCCTTGATCAAATTCTAATAACTGAAATAAGCAACAGAAAAATCTGCAAACAAGTTCCATTCAGAGATTAGACTGCTGTAGGAGACTATTTTCTTATGCACAGGAATTTATACAACCTGACAGCTTAGCTCCTGAAAATGATTCATTTACTCTCAGAACTACCACATGAGGTAAGATGAGAAAACCAAGGGGGAAAAGTTACACTCTCTATCTCCATGAACTGAAGTTTGACAAAGACAAGAAGAAAACAGACATACAGGACTGTAACATTTAGCCCAATTCCTCCATGCCTGTAACGTAAACTTTGGCCCACGTCCATCTAGCTACTATGTCCCAGTCATTCAGAACAGTCCTACAAACCCAGAAGAGCTTTAACGATTTAGTAAACAGTTATCCCTCAGAGAAGGACTTCTACAATCTGCAAAATTAAATGAACCCACAGAGCCTACGACAATACGTTTCACCATTGCCTTAAATAGCTCAGCCTAAATGATCCTTTGCAGAGCTTGTGTACCTCTTGGGAATGATTTCCACAGCATCAGCAGCAGGAGA
>VYZW01025547.1:31773-69004 GCA_013401315.1 Balaeniceps rex
GCGCGGAAGTGACGCTGCCGTGGCACGCCCCCGCCCCGCGCGTTACGCGCCGGAAGAGCGAGGTGCTGCGCGGCTCGGGGGTTGGGCGGGGCCGGAGTAGGGGCGGGGTCTCCTGGGGAGGGAGCGGGGGTTGGGCAGCGGGCGGGGGCAGCTGTGGGGCAGGGGGGAGCCACGGGTGGGGAAGACCGTGAGGGGGCATGGCTGTGGGGACTTGGCTATGGGAGGGCATGGCTATGGGAGGGCATGGCCGTGGGGGGCACGGCCATGGGGGACTCTGTGGGGCAGAACCGGGTCTCTGGGGCGGCGGGGCCCAGGGAGGCGCTTTGCACAGGGGTGGGGCCCCTGTGGAGCAGGCCTGGGGCTCCCTGGGGACCCACAAGTATGGGGCAGTGGGCTGCAAGGCCTCACTCCAGGGTGGGAGCGAAGGCTCCCGGGGTCCCCCAGGCCGCAGGTGCTAGCTATAGAGTGTTCTGCAGGCGCTGGGGGGCTGGGTGTTGCCCCCAAAAGCTACAGGGCAGACATCCCCGTGGAGTCGGGGGCTGGCTCCTCAAGGTACCCTCCTGAGCTGCCCCCCGTCCTCAGCTGCCGTGGGATGGGGAGCAGCACCACAGAGGGTACTGGGCCTAGACCTTTAAAGCCTCTGTTGGAGGAACTGACCCTCTCCAGCACAGGCATTCACGCCATGGTGGGCTTGACAGTCAACCGCAGCACCCAGGGAGCAGCTGGCTGTATAACTATATGTGACCACTGCATATGTTACATAGTGGTGAGAGAGGGCGGGGGACGGCTCACGGAAACCTCCTGTGAAAGAGGAGCATCCCCTCTGCACGCCCAGGGACGCCCCAGCAGAGGCACCACCTGCCGAGGGGCTCCCTTGAAGACCCCAGGTCAGGCACGGGACGCAGCCCAGTCCCCCTGTTTAAAAAAAGCCAGCAGCTCCTCTTCCCCTCAGCCCGACAGGAGTGCCAAGGGGTCTTTGCCCATTCCGCTGTCCAATATACACCTGGTTGGAATAATCCATCTCTGCTTCTGTCAGCTGCCTTTGCCATCTGCTAACAACATGCTTATCTGGAAATGTAATGGTGTCCAAGGAACGTGCCCAGTGCCCAGCTGCCTGTTACCTTCCTCATCGGCAGCCCTCTCCCGTGTTGCTGCTCCCCATGGCGTGCTCAGCTGGGACTTGTGCGCGCTCTGCTCCCAGTTCCTACAACCCGGCCTTTCATTTTGTAAAATCTGCATTGCTCGGACAGTCCCAGCCAAGAAAGCCAACTAGGGCAGCGTGCTTGACGGCCCACTCAATTACTGTCGACCAACTTACGCGTCTCTCCAGACACTATATCAGAAATTATTTTTACTACTTCCAGGTAACATATAATCAACATTGTAAGGCCAAAAAAGGGATGCCTGTCTGACTTCACTAAACATACCCTCAGGTGGATGACGGGTTAAGTTTTCAGATGCATCAGTTAAAGATCTTGAAGAATACTCTAAACCATTTAGGGGGTCTGTAAACCCCAATAGAGTCTATATTTATTTTCACATAGTACTGGGGTTTTTTCCACCAGTTGTCCTCCATTGCAGATTAAGGGAGTTGTCGACCATTATATCTCATTGCATGCAACCCCAGCAGTGGCTGAACAGGGGCTACATCCATCTGGCAGAGCATCCCATCGCCCCAGCAGCGCGCTCAGCTTCCTGCACCAGCTCCAGTGACCCCACAGCTCCGGGATGAGTCAGCCCGGCACGGGGATCCAGCAGGAAACTCTGCCAATAATAAAGTGAAAAGGCATAGTTTTCTGTTGGCCCACTGAGTTGCTCCAATTCACCGGGCAGGCATGTGACCACTATTTAAGGGAATGAGAGGAAAAGAAAAGGAGAAACAAAACTGCCTCTTTTGGCAGCCGCCCACGGATCAGGCATAATACTAAGCTGCTCTGACTCAAATCAGAATGGTCACCTTCCTCTGTTAAAAAAAAAAAAATTAAACCCATGTATTTTCTGCTAATGTGTTAACTCTAGTACTGTCGCAGTTTAATTCTGTGTTGACTGCATGCTTCATCGCCTTCCTTACTGCTTTTGCCAAAGGTTGGTGTCAGCCTAGCCGAGCTTTGGTTCCTGCTTACCCAGGACACATCAGTTACTGGTTTTTATACAATGACTCAACGGTTACTTCCCCTGATTCTCAGAAAATTCAGTGATGCGGTATTTGCTGTGAAATCAGTACTAAGGGTTTGGTGATCTTCTCAGGCAATTTTTAAAATACTTTTGCCTGCAAGTTTTAAAAATGGGTATTAACCAGTGATTTTCATTCACTCTGGTTACACGTGGAAGACAAAAATACCTCCATTAAATATGGGGACATTGTTCTGTCCATTTTCCAAACAAAGAACAGAAAAATTTACTGAATAAGTTCAGCTTTTTTCCCCACCGAATTTTGTCTAACATCCAGCCTAAATCACTGCTAGGATTTTCTTTATACCTCAAGGAAACGCCACTGGGTGGTGATCAATCGTATTGGCCACATATATATTTTCACTGAATTTCCCTAATTCATTACCCCTGTTTCCAAACCGTTGATCTATCCATTGCTATCAGCTTGCCAAATTTCCACCTATATACGATTCTTTATTGTTGCCTATGCCTCCCCTTTTGAGCAGGGTGTTTTGTTTCATTTTAAAACCAGAAAAGCCAATTGGTGACATTGAAATTGTGAGCGTTTGAGTCATCTAATAACACAGTGGTGAAGAACTCCCCTCAATTTCCATTCAGATCACACTGAAGTATTTCCTCAGGCTCGCTTTTGCTCATAACTGCTTTTAGCCTTGCAAACGTGGCAGCAGTGTCCCCAGTAGTCATACGAAGGCAGGGAGACTGAAATGGGTACCATTCCGCCTGGATATTGATAGAAAAACAGAGGCAAAACACATAAGCAGAAGTAGCAGACATCCATACAGACCCAGAAACATGACTATGATGAGGAGAAGCCAAAGAGGAGATCTTTTTTGGACTAAGTATTGACTGGTAAAGAGAGTCTACCATATGACTCAAAGGAAAAATATTATGAAGTTATTAGTGCTATTAAACAGAAGCTCTTATTCTGTCATTCCCTATTAGTAATAAGAGTAGAAAGATTTGCTTTGATACATACATTTCTATGTTCTCCATCAAAATTCCTTTAGTAATTTTCAATTAAAGATTAATTTCTCATCACATTTTTCAGCCCATTGTATATTCTAATGTATTATCTTTATCCCCATTAGAAGGTTTCCCTCAACCCGTAATTGCTTTTCTTTTTCAGTCTCTGGCAAATTTGAACTCGTTTATTGCTTCACAAACCTCAAACCATGCAGGCTTTTATTAATTCAGAGATTAATTTTGTGGTTGGCACGTTCCCTCCACCCATCTCCTTAAGCTGTTTCTCAGATGCTTTCAAGCTCTCTTGGCATCACTCTGGTGGAAGCACTCGCTGGAAGTGCTTGGCAAGCTCTGCTCCCCTGCAGCATCACTGGCTGCAGCTTCTCTAGGGAAGGGACGGGTCACAGGGCATCACGAGTTATGACTTACATAGAAATCATGGTGTTTGGTGCTTTTAAAGCATCAGGCGTTCAACCTGGTAGAAACAAGAAGAAAAAAAATTACAAGAGAAATAACAGTTTTTCTCTGTTCACTTCACCTTAGTGAGACCGGTTAACAGGAAGAAATGAGCCAGAGCACACCATCCAGCACTGTCACCGCTTCTAGAAATGTTACGGTCGTTCACAGCCAGCGTAATTCCTCAAGACTTTCCTCAGTAATGTGGGAGCAGGCAAGCAGCATGGGGCATGAGGAACTGCAACAGCCTGCTTAGACGACTTCTAGCAGCCTCTCTTAATGGGCTTCCCATGACTATTTTGATTTCATAGCCACATATATTCCACCTGAACCTGAGCTGGGTACAGGTCCCACAACAAAACCTAGCAGCTCCTTTACAACTTTCTGTGACTGGAACATTTTTCACAGGCGACATTTTTCGATTGCTCCCTCCCACCACCGGTTCCCCAGCATCGAGGGTATATGCTGTTTTCCATGTCCAACTTTGCCCCACCAAACCCTGCACTCTCCCAGGCAGAGGCAGACATGTGCTGAACGATGCTCATTAGATATATGGCATTTAGTGAGTCTCAGGCTGACTAATCATATTTTATGTGCTTTCCCAGTCCACTGTTATCTCTCATCTTAAACTGTAAATCCTTCAGGGTAGAGACTGGCTTTGTTACCTGTTGTATATTACCCAGCTGATGGGGGCCAAGGATTTTACGTGCTTTGGCAGTACACAGCATAAAAATCATTTTGCTTTAAGAACATTTGCAAAGCTTTTTTCCTCCTTTGCACGTGATTCCTAAATCAGCCAGGACAAGAGCCTATCTGGAGATCACGTTTGTGTATGAAATCTATCTTGTGCCAAAACTAAGATATCCGAGTAGCAGAGAAAATAAATCAAAACCTACTGTTTATTTATTCAGTCTCTTTAATGTGTATATATTAGCATGTTCCACCCTGCCTTTTCTGGTAGGGTTGTATAAATATGTGCCTTAGCTCAGAGGAGGTTATGGGACTCACCTCCGCAGTGCACAGGCGCCCAGCCGGCCACATCTGGTCCCAGATGCTACAAGCACACCTCTGCTAGCCCTGTGCCACCAAGCCCGCCCCGGGGACAGCCGTGGGGCCTCCTGTGGGACGCCTCTGGCCTTGTTTGTTTGACTTGCCTGGCAAGGGTGTTATACGCTTAGGGGATGAAGTCCCCATGGCCCACTCTCTCTAATCCCCATACATCCTTAGGCAAATAAAAAGAGCCTCATAAGAAAAAGGGCTGAGAGCGGATAAGGCTCCATGCCTTCCCCCAGTCACAGAGGGGAAGGAATTGGCTGTGGGCGGACATGACATTCCTCCTCCTACCTTTATTTGTTTTCCCTGACCTCAGTTGTTTGCACGCTCTGCCAGCTGAGATTTTCAAGTTCAGTAGGTTGGCAACAGCAATGGCATTGCTGCCGCACTGGGCTCTCGGACGCGGGCATGGGATCTGCATGGGAACATCTGAGTCTTGAACTGAGCACCAGAGCTCGTGAACACACAGACAGGTATATGGTGACCCATGAGATGGTGGTTAGCAATCTGCAATTACAGTTTCACTCTTCAAGAAGATGATTCACATGCAGTTGAAAGCCACAAGTCTTTAAAAAAGTCTCCTTTGAAAGCTCCTTAAACTACTTTGGCAAGCCTGAGTTGAAAACAATTTATTATCACTTCTCTGCCAGAAGAGCTTGTGAAACAGCTTAAAGAGCAAATTGTACAAAGTGCCCAAGATTGTCACAGATGAAGCCTCTCTTTTCTCTCGTGCCACCCAATCCTTTTTCCCCCCTTCCCCCAGACATCCAGTTCTTCTTGGTTTAAAATAGCCTGGCTAGTTATTTCCATTACAACAGCAGCATATCTAATAAGTCACATGCCTTCAGCAGCAGTCAGAGCGAAAGGGGAATTCATTGCTCCATTTACTCGAAAAAGATCTTAATAGTCACTTTTTATAGTAGATGGAATAAATAATACTGTGCCTTCCCATTCCTCTCGCTAGCCCCACGACTGCCATGGGAAGCAGTAATGAAGGTCACGCCTGTCTCCAGGTTACTTCTCAGGCCCTTTAAAGACGATTCCCTCCCCAGAAGTTACCACCCCCTCTCCTCTCCTGGCTCCCTGCTGCCATACAGCCGTAACTGAATCATCACTGAGCAGCTACTTGGCATGTCCTTTTTGTTGGTACTTGTCCCTTTCCCCGCTCCCCTCTTTATTTTAAATAATGCAGAAGGCTTTCAGTCAACAGGACTGTCAGACTTTGCCTAGCCTGTATCATACCTAAAGAAAAGTGGCATCTGAGTGCCTTTACCTGCTTTCATGCCTCCACCGTGTTATTTCTTAACGCTGCCATGCAGCACGCACCCAAAAGCTCGCTGATGGGTTGCCTCCACCGAGGACACCAGTCTCCTGATGACTTGCACAGGGCTCGTCACTTCCAGCCCCCGGGCCGGGCTGAAATCCTTGGCACCACATCAGCACTGGGGATGGTAACAGCAGAGCACAGGCTGCCGCACTAGGAAGGAGGGCTGAGTTTGGTAGCAGATGTCCCAGCCAAAGGGAAAAATTGCCAAGGGGACCCAGCAGGTACCTGCAAAGCTACTGACTTCACCGGGAAGTACTACAGTAAATGGGGGGAGCTCCACCCACACCAACGGACAGTATAAATGCAATACTAGGTAACCTGTTTACAGATAAACTACCCCAGGACAGCTAAGAAAAATAAAGCAACTATCTAAACAGAGCTAAAAAAAAGAATATGCAGGCAAACCTCGAACGCACTCTTGACAAACCATCACTTTTACCTAGCAGAGTACAACTGGCAAAGGGCAAGTGCTTGTGCATTTATTATTTGGCTGCAGGTAAGGGAACTGTGAAATGAATCTGCCTCTCACTGCCCACCCAGCACAGAGGACAGATTCAAGCTCTCTGGCAACTTTTCTAGCTGGAGACGGAGATATCCTCTCCAGCTGAAGAATGCACACACACTGCTAATGGACCTGGCCATCTAGCAGCATGATGTTTTGATTTCATATTAGAATTGCTTGAAAATAGGGCCTTTAATACCTCTATTGTTGTACATTTCTCCCTCAAAGTATGTTTAAAGGACTTAATCAGACTCATTTCCTTAATTTCAAGCATATCTCTGAAAATGTATTATCCCAGGCTGATGGCATCAAAGAGTGAATTAGGAATAAAGCCAAGTGAATAAAAACAAAGATATTTCCTTTCAGTTACTGTGCAGCCTTCACAGGCTGCAGGGCATCAGAGCTGCTGAAATACCACTGCCACATTCTTCAAGATCTGCGAATTAATGCCTTGCTTTTATACCCTTGGCGGGAAGCAAAGATGCGATCCCTGTTACCCTTAGCCTGGCAAGGGCTGTGTTGTGATGAGAAGCTTTAGATCTGCAGCACCGGAAAAATGTCTTTGAACTATTGCCGTTTGGATTCCCAGTTTCCGAGACATATTTATCATAGCAAAGTTCCCCTACTGAACCAAAAAAAAAAAACCCCTTGGATTTGAATTTAATAGCATATGCAACACTTGCTTTCACCTTCTGTCCTTCAACATCAATTGCAGAGAAGCAGCAGCTCTTGCAGCCATCCTGGGCCAGGCTGAAGGTCTGTGCAGACCACCATCACCATCCTGGCCATTGCCGACGGGAGCTGGCCAGCACGCGGTAAGGAGCTGCAGTGCACTGCAATTCAGAGTGAGGAGACAGCTTGTGTACCCTCCCATCAGGGAATCAAACACAAATCTCCTTTTTATTGCCATGCCACCGGGGACTGCAACATGGGCAGGATGAGGGGCGTTTGGCATCCACAGCTTCTCCAGGGGTTTATCACAGATCTCAAACCAAAGATACCCCTATCCTGCCAGGTTAAGGAACAACTCCTAACCCCTGCTGTGCTTGGAGACAGGACACAGCTTTAACAGCGTGGTCCAGGGCAGAGCAAGCAGAGTTATTGCTGAAGTGACTTACGCAACCTTGTTCTCACAGCACCTCCTGGGAAACCGCCCGGCAGACTAGCGGTCGGTGCTGTTACAACAAAGCGGAGAGCTGGCAAGCCTTTCTTCTGCTTCGTGCCCTCCCGAGCAAGGCTGGGCCATGCCTCCTTTCAAAGACCACAGGGGGCCAGAGCCTGCGTGCATCTCCTCTCCTTGGCACGGCGCCTTGGAGAAGGAGGCTAGGCAGGTTACGCTGTCTGGTCATTTGGCCCACCATCAGTCATTCTCATTAATAACTTTTTCATCTCCGTTATTTCAACCAAATGGGCAAAGTCCACAAGTTTATTACGGTTGAGAAGCTATGCTTCTGCAATGCCCTCTGCCGCCCCGGTGGCTCCCCATTCACCCCGCAGACTGGCGGCATCGCTGCCATCGGGACCAGCATGCCCAGCCCGCATGGCCCACCACCAGCTGGAACAGAGCAGGAGCTAAATGTGCTGATGGGCAAAGAACATCTTGTGCAAGGGCCAGAGAAGATCAGCTCACCCACAAGACACTGAAAAGCAGTTTCTAGGGCAGGCAGACAGCCTTGGGAACACAAGCAGCACTGTCTGGTACTGCAGAGCGACGAGAGGCAGGCGGCTCTGCACAAGGGGTGCCCGCTGTTGGCCTTGGCTGGGGCACCTGTGCGCTGGGCTGTTGGGCACAGCAGCATCCAAAGGCTCCTGCTTGTGAAAGGCTTGGAGGAACCCAGGGCTACCTGTCACGGAGCCCAGGCATGGGGGCTCTGCCTCCAGCTCTCCTCCCTTCCTGAGCTTCCCAAGCGAGGCAGGGGAGCGTCCCCAGCGTGAGAGCCCAGTTCCCCCACGTCAGGGAGGCTGGGTTTGCTGGTGGGCAGCAGCACCCCAGAGCACTGGGCAGGGTGGGCAGCAGGCAGAGCTGCATGACTGGGGAGCCCCCAGGCTACAGCCAGCCCCACACACAAACGTGCGTGAACCAGCTTTACAAAACACAAGGCGAGATCACGTTTGGGGCTCATTTTGCGTTTCTGAAACTACGGACTTTAGAAGTTACCTGCTTTTCCTTTGCCCCCTGCTTTCCAAGCCATGCTGCTCGGGCTCCCTCCATCTCTCCAGCCTTTCCCCAGCAACAGCCAGGCCTGGAGACTGCGAAGAAGCCAGGGATGAGAGGCACTTGCTGACAGGAGCCAGAGTCTTCCATGCCAGCCACAGTAGCACCATGACAGAGCTCGGCAGTGCTGCAGCCTGACAGAAATGGGCAGCTTTGGGCTTTCTCCTTCTCCCAGCCCATGCCAGAAGATGGTTTCCCCATGCTCCCCCTCCCACAGTTCAGCAGGGTGGCAGCTCCAAAGCCACCACTGCTAAGCAGCAGCTAATGCTGAACGAGAAGCTGCTGGATCCCTTCCACCATCCCTTGCCCTCTGGGGTCCTTTCTTTTGCATCAGTAAGGTATTAGCGTAAGAAATGACTAATTATTTTTGCAGCTCCACCCTAACAAAGCAAGCTCATCTGTCTCCTCAGGACAGGTCATGCCCTGACAACCATCTGGCTGCTTGATTGCTCCACAGATACCTCTTGGGGCTCTGCAGACAGCGTAGGCTCCAGGGCATGAGGAGACAAGCGGTTGCTGAGTAGCTATGGGGTGAAGCAGCTTTCACCCATGCTCTTGGTGGCTGGGAAACCTGAAGGGAGGGCTACGCAAGGAAGAGGGGTGCTTGCGTGACAGCACGTCCCACCTGCTCACACACATGTGCAAAGGAGTGCACCCCTGTGCACACGCCTATGCACCTCACTGGGGCTTCCTGCAGCCTTCCCACGGGGCAGCATAGCACGTGCTGATGGAGACCTCCCCAAAGGGCTGTGTCCGTGGAGAGGGTGTTCTTGGGGCCCTTGAGGGCTTCATCCAAGACATCTGGCCACACTGCTCCTGCAGCTGTGCCTGACACCCAGGGACCTGGCTGGACACTCCTTCCCTCCTGTCCACAGCTGCAAAACCAGCAGTGTGAAGGTCCCCCACTGAGCTCAAAGCAGGTGAGCTCGAGTCACCCCGTGGAGCAGAGGATGCCCAGCAAACACACTGAAGCCGCTAGGTCTGCCCAAACCCGACCTGGTGCCAGCCCTGTCCCTGGCCAGGCCGGTGATCTTGGCGGAGCACAGCATCCCCTGCACACCTCTCGGGGAGGGGGAGCCGAGCAGACAGATGTGGCTGCAGCCCCTCAGGAAAAGCCTCCTCCAAAGCTGCGCCCGCTGAGAGCATTCCCACCCTGGCCATTGTTTTGGGAACGGCTGGAAAATGTCAGCAGGGCGCTGGGTGCGGGTGGGGGGGTCAGGAAAAAGGAAAAACAGATGATTAGATTTTTTTTTTTAAATCAGCCAATAAATTATATTAACTTTTCCATTGACCTTTTGTCGGCTCACATTATCAGACTGGTGAATGTGGTTCATGAAGATAGTATTATGCTCAGATTTCAAAACTGTGCAGAAAGTGCATCCCAAGCAATATGCCAAAATGGAAACACCGGCTCCGCCAGAGGGGTGTGCTGCTCATTACCCTCCCGAGGAAGGCCAGATCCAGCATCTACAGATATTATACATATTATTAAAAAGGTCCAGTTCCCAGGGTGGCCAGGGATTTCATAAGGCCAGGCTTTGTCAATGGTGCCATTTACTGCTTTCTTCCTGAGATGGTGGTTGCATCAGAGCTGCCTGTGGAGGGATTGGCTTGCAGCAGGCAGCCGAGGTCGCCTTCCTGCCTGTGCTTGGCCAGCAAGCCGTGGTGCCAACAGCTGGGAACGGGCAGCTTTCCTCAGCCAGGGCAGGAACACTGGTCTTGCATCACGGTGCCGCCTTTAGGACAGGATAATGTTCAAAGCATGGGAGGGAAGAGGGCGTGAGGGTGCAGCTACGTGTGTTGGGTGCCTGCAAGGGTAAGGGGGAGCGATGCTGATCCTGGCTGCCCCAGCCCCAGGGCAGGGTTTACCAGGTGTTGGCAGGACTGCAGCATCGTGCTGCATCGTATTGGCTCCATATCAAGAAGCCAGCAGTGACAGCTCCTTCTGCAGCCGTGACATCTTCCAGGAGCAGGGAGCATGCCAGCCCGTGGGAATCAGGGTGACCCGGCTGCCTCTGGGGCCATCGTGGTCCTCGGGGCTCAGAGAGCCACTCTGCCCCTTGGACCGCAGCCCTGACACAGACAGAGGCCTCCTCTCACCCCCTGCCAGCCCAGCAAGGCCAAAATTAGCCTCCCCTGCATGTGCGCTGGGTAGAAGAGCCACAATTGTATCTCAGGAAAGCATTATTGTACTCCGCGAGCCCTATCTTATCAGGGAAAGGAAAATGGGACTTTGACAAACTGCCTCTGTCGCAGCCAGGGTAAGCACATGATTTTCAGTAATCACCCACCCTGGCCACGGCACTGCTGCAGCCACTATTGTTCCCAGTCCCAGCACTGCACCGTGCGGGGTCCGGGCAGCCACGACCCTCCCAAAGGTGAAAGAGCACGCGGGGCCCTGGCTGTGCTCACTTTGGCTGCACCCGTACATTGTGTTTGCAGCCCCGGTGGGGAGGCAGTTGGAGTTAGATTGATCCCTTTATCAGGAGCCTTCAAGTGCTGATAAGGTGACATCACCCTCCAGGAGCGGGGACTTGAACTCTTTGCAAGGGGAGATGGTTATCAGCGGGCTCTGGCAGGGCTGCACTCGCTCTTCAGCCCCACAGCTGGAAGCAGAGCCACCCTCCGAGCCTCCGACACGATAGGAAGGGTTTGGTTTTCTTCGCAGAATGGCTGCTCAGATCCTGTCCAACAGCAGTGCAGAGCACAGTGCAGGGCTCTTCAAAGGTACTCAGCTTCGTGCCACCACAGCACAGGGGACCCAGTGTGGCCAGCAGCCGTCCTCCCCTTGGGACACTCAGCCTGACCCCAGGGACAGCTCAGTCCCTGAAACACCAGTTGCAACAGGAGGCACATTGTTCCCAGTCCCAGAGCAAAGAGGATCCTCTCCTGAAGAGCTTATGTCACCTCACTGGGCAGCCCGAGAGCAGCCCACAAGCCCAACTCTGCCTACAGAGCATCCCCGCAGGGAGCAGAGCAGGTGACTCCTGCCATCTCTCCACACCTCACTGCTGCAAGACCACCTGGGGACCCTCCACAGCAAGGCTGGGAGGGCTGAGAGAACTTCTTGAGGGAGTCCAGATACCCCACAAACCACGTGCCCTGGCACAGCAGAGAGCAGCGGGTGCTCAGCTCACCTCTGCTGCAAGCCACAGGGGAGGAGAAGACCCAAAAGGCAACTGTGATGGCCATCGGGACAGCCAGCACAAACCCGCAGTGATGTCGCATGGGAGACGCCTGCCTGGCCCGCTTGGTTCACCTGCCCAGGAGGGGTGACAGCACAGGGGCCACGCTGGGTGCATGCAGCCAACCTCCTTGTGCAACATGTGGCTGCAGCAGATCTGGCCTGGCAGCAGTGCCGGGAACACTCCAGTGTGCTCTGCACTGGGAAGAGCTCTTCATCCCCCCAGGCGCGACTATGGTTGCTGGTGGGGTGATCTTCATCAGAGGTGCTGGTGCCAGTGGCAGCTCCCCAAACACCCCAGCAGAAGCAGCCTCTGAGGACTACAGGGAGTGGGCAGAGAGGTTACAGCAAACCGCGCTGCACGGGTGTGTAATCCTGCACGGTGTTACGGTGCTTTGTGCCCTTTTTTGCTCTGCTGCTGGGTCCTGCTTCCCAAGGCAGGACAAAGGGACAGACTGCCAAGTGCTGCAAGCATCACAACCGTCCGACCAAAGCTGCTGCTGTCCTGATTCCTGCATGCCTCCCTACGCCTACAGCTCAGCCCTCCGCTTTCCAGAGCTGGGCCGTTAGTGTAAAACCAAAGGGGAAAAAACGCAGGTGGACTGAATACAAGGTCTGAAAGGGCTGAGACCACTGATTTCCCCTCGCTGTGCCCCAGGGCAGAGAGCGAGTGCAGCTGCTGCAGAACTGCAAACCACAGTAATGTGTGATGTGCCCGAGCGCCAGCACCATCCCTGCAGCCTGCAACATCCCTTCCCACAGCCTGAGCAAACACCATCGCACCCCTTCGCAGCTCCCACCCCGGGACCCCCCACAAGAAGGGAGCAGAGGCTGCCCCCCGAGCAGAGCGCCCGTCCCACTGTTGTCTGCAATTTAACTGTTGGGACACCAAAGCAGCCCTTGGGGCAGACCAGAGGCTCACCTCTGGGGCCAAAGCAGAGCAGGGCAGCGCAGGGTGACCTCCCGCAGCCCACCCTGCCGCTCCCAGCAGCCACAGCCCGGGGGCTTCCTGAGCCAGAGGGGCTGGCTCCTTGAACTCCTCTCATCATTCATCCCAGTCTTACTGCCCAAAATAGCCCACAATGATTTCCGCAGTTAATTTGGGCTTTCTCTGACCACACAGGCTGTAGTCTGAACTTGTCTCTGGCCAGTTTCATTTCAGAGCTCCCTGTCCCTGTGCTCTGAGACGCAGCAGAGGCACTCGTCCTTCCCTTTCCTCTGCTGCCCCGATGGTACGGCACCCCACCACATCCCCTCCTTGGGACTGGACACCTCTTCAGAGGCTTGCCCCATTTAGTCGTTCCTTACTAGGATGCCATCCATGCCCCTTGCTGTCCTTGCTCCTCTTCTCATGGCCTGTATAGCTCTGGTGCTATGGGGTATGCCCAGCACTGTACGCACACCGGCATGGCACGGATTCACTTGCAGCCCTTGCCCTAGCAGCCCCCACCCAGCACCACGCTCCCATAACCAGCCTCCTCTACGGCAGCAGCTAATCCTGCTCCCACCCTGCCTGCATGGACACGCTCTCTGTCTCCACAGCTCTGACATGCCATATAACCTGTCACCCTGTCCCCCAGCCACTCATCAGGGCTAAACCCCTTCAACACATTCTGCCACCAGCCTCGGGATGTTCATACACCCAATAATCGTGTATCACTAGCAAATGCTGTGGTCTCACTTTTCTCAGCTCTTCCAGAGCATTTAAAGTAAGATTTCTCTTGTCAGTGCATAAATGAAGGCCATGGATGGGCCCGTGGGACGGAGCAGGAGCAGGCCAGGTTACCTGTTGTTCCAGACTCATTGCAAAGCACCGCAAACACCGCGGCCTGGTGCACACCTGTGCCACAGCCACGCACGCCGGCTGCGCCCCACGGGCGCGGGAGGTCCCGGCTCATGCAGACATCCTCCTGCCGCTTTCCAAAGCGACTGAGGTGCCCAGCCCACCGTCTGCAGCGGAGACTTTTGTTTCACTTTGGGTTATCTTATCGCCATAGGAAAGGCAATACAGCAGAAGAATTTCCTTTCCTTTATGTTTCCAGCCTTTCCATTGTCTGGTGTCTGGATTTCTGAGCCTTGCCACTCAGCAATTCCCTCAGGCCTTAGGAAACATGAATGCAGGCACTTCTTATCAGCAGGAGCTCTGTAAAGGCTCCTTTTGCTGCTGCAGGCAAACCAGGCAGGGTCTGGCTATCCCGGGAACCCATGTTCACCCTGTTAAGCCTCACCCTGTTAATGAGCCATGCATTTTCCACTGTCTGAGTCAGGTGCCAGCTCAGCTGTTCACCTGGAGGGATGGTAGTGCCAGGCAGCATGGCTTGATGAGATTTGACCATGGCATTGAAACACCATGATCTCCCCGTTTCTTTCTTCCTTCCAGTTTATTTAGCCGGAGCAGAGCCTGGAGGCCAGGGCAGGATGCGTGCCATTGGGAAGGGAGGACAGCTACAAGCCACAGGCACCTCAGAAAAGACCATGGGAGACACCGTCAGCCCAGGGCAAAGGCTCTTTCCCTGATGTGCTCCTTGCAAGAGCCACCACCACCCATCCTGGGGCAAAGAGCTAAGCTCCGGCTGCAGGGAGCAAACTGACCCCAGTTGTGCTCTCCACCGCTCCCCTGTGCGGGAAGTTCTTCTCTTCCCCCCATGCTCTGTGACAGAGAGGAGCAGGAGAGCAGCCAGGCAGGTCACCAAGTCCCCACCCCGGCACCCTGGATCATCTTGCTCCAGCCGAGCCTCCCAGCATCGTAGGGCCAAGGCAGCAGGGCACAGCACATGGATTTGAAAGATACAGACAAGGTTTCAGACAAGGCAGTGCTTCACATGCAACAAATCCATCAGCACGGGCTGCGGGGTCCTGGGGATCCCCACACTGCAGCTGCAACCTCACCAGCGCCCATGGGGCCCAAGGCACTTGACAGCACCGGGTGCGTTGAATGCAAACTGGCTGCTCCTTCGAGCTTTGCGCGAGCTCCCACATTTCTGCACCTTCCTCTGGTCTGCACCACACACATATTGAGGCACAAAATCATCCCAGGGCAAGAAATTCACCTCCCCATTGCAGGAACTGTCAGCGCTCTGGTTTATGGCAGCCGTTGGGAGCAGACGGTACCTGCCAGGCAGACCACGAGTGATGGGTCAGTCCGCCCCATACAGCACTTAAGACATTTATAACCTCCCAGATGGGTTTCTGTCTCGCTGGTCCCTGGCTCACAGTGCTAGTGTTCGGCAGTCAGGGATGACCGGGAAGCATGGCGGCCACCAGCAGGAAGCCACAGTGGGGACTGTCCCTATCTCCTGCCTTGCTAGGCAGATCAGGAGGCTTCAATTCCAGAGTCTGCAGAGCTGACTGGGCAGGGCTTGTAACCCTAATGTTGGGGAAAACACCAGCCCAACCAAAAGAGGAGACTGCTGCGTTTAAACCCAGCCGTGAGGCTGCACCTCTCCCGCAGTCCCAATCCCAGGGAGTGCAGCCAACAGTGG
The DNA here is from genome assembly GCA_013401315.1 of Balaeniceps rex. NCBI lineage: Eukaryota > Metazoa > Chordata > Aves > Pelecaniformes > Balaenicipitidae > Balaeniceps > Balaeniceps rex. The sequence goes on from VYZW01025547.1 coordinate 47,128, forward strand.
TGGAGAAGGGGGACCCCGACACCCTGCTGCAGCAGGACAAGGGTGAAAGGAGATGCTGGAAGCTGCCACCGCTCCACCTAGGCAGTGGTCCAGGCACGGCACTGCATGGCAGCCTGTAATGGCACCCCAGAACTTATCACCTCTCCCAGGGGAGCCCCAAGGAAGCACCTTCTGCTGTTTACTGCTTGCTTGGTCAGGGGGATGGGTGCTCGGCGCATCTCGGAGGGGCTGCGGGTTGTCCAAAGGTGCCTGGGCACAGCATGGAGCAAGGCTGAGCAGCAGGGCTGGGTCAGCTCCACTGCAACGTCACGTCTTCAAAGTCCCACTGCAAAGAGAAAGGATCGGGTGGTCCCACAGCCGGGTGCAAGGGAGGCCCGGGCAGCGCTGCTCCCCGCGGGCAGCACAGGGCCTGCACTACCTCTTTCCAGAAAGGGGAATTGGCTACGTCTGAAACAAGAAAGTATTTGTTTCTCCCTTTTCCACGACAAGGCATGCAAAGCTCAAAGCAGAACAACACTAGTTTCCATTTTTCTCAGGCGCTTCCCTCCCTGCCCAGGCAACGTGAGGAGAGGGCTCAGGAGCACGCAGAGCGGTGGCCAAGCGAGATGCGGGGTGTGTCAAGAGAGGAAGAATCCTGTTTCTCTGGGACCCCCCAGCAACGGTCCCTGAGCATCCCCCTGCGCTGCTGCGAGCACAGCTGGTTCCAAGAGCCACCAAGCAGAGACAACCCTTGCTAAAAACCCTGTGAAGCCCCAGATGAAGCTGGTTCATCAACATCAGCCAACACAAAGGGGCTCTGCAGAGGCTTCCAGCTTCCCTTTGCTCTGTGCAGGCAGCAAAAGCCTGGCTGGACTGCAGGAACTTCCCATCAGTGACATGACAATGTTTCTGTTTCTTTGCCTCAACTGCTATGACTCCCAAGTGACAAGGGGCTGGGGATCAGAGGGGGACATTTCCAGGAGTGCAAACCCAAGTCTGCTCCACCCAGCAAGTGCAGCCCTCCGGCCCTGACACCACCCACGGGACAGACCCTTTTCCCACAGTCACAGCAAGAAAAAAACACTGAGGCAGAGTTCCTCTGACTCAGGAGCGGTTTCTTTTCCTCTTGTCCTCACCATGACCTTGCTTCATGTCCCAAGATGTCTTGGACACCTCAGGCATTTAGCCCTGAGAAATTATACTCTGAGGTGCCCTGGGGAGCTGCTCCCTGCCTCTCTCCCAGCAGTCCAGTGATATTTTTCCCCAATATTTCTGCTGCAAAAGGGGAAAAAAAAGAAAAAAAAAAGAAAAAAAAAGAAAAAAATGCAGGAAAAAATCTGGACTAAAGCCACCACGCAGGGGGGTAGCAGAGCACAACACTGCTCCTTGCAGATGCATGGGGCTGAGGAACCTGCTGGGGCCAGGCAATGGCTTAAAGCTCATGGGAGCAGGGAAGGAGCTTTGAACAGAGGAAAAAAAAAATGCTGCTTCTTACTTTAAAGGAACAGTGTTTCAGGACAACCAGGAAAGAGCTGCTGAAATTCAGCAGAAGCAGCCCGAGAGGCCCTAGACCCAGCTCCTGACTTGCCAGGGCAAGAGCTGCTTTGCCCACCACAGTCCTCTTGACCACCTTCTCGAGCAGGCTGGCTGGGAACAGCCAGTTCGTGCAGTGCTCTGCAGGGTGGTGCCGGCGAGTCCCCGGGGACCTGCACCTCTGCTGGGACCCCTAACTGCAACGGGACCCAACACTGCTGCGCCGGGACGCCCGCCTGCGTGGCCAGGGCCGCTCTCCCTCTGCCTTGGAAAGGCCGGCCCCTAACGGCAGGAGAGAAGGATTTCAGCCTCCTCCAGAGCAATAATGAAGTACTTTTGGACCAGGCTGCGACTGCAGAAAGCTGGCGAGATGCACGCACGGCAGCCCCTCGCTGCGGGACCCCCTGGGGAAAAAGTCATCGTCCCACTCATCCCTGTGCTGAGATGTCAGGGAAAGATCAGAGAAACCTGACCGTGACCCTGCCCAGCCACACAGCCTGGCCTGCAGCTGGGAAAAGGACTTCTTTGTGTAGAGCTGGCTCTGCAAAGCTGAGGGAAGTGAGGCTTGTACATCACCTGCCATGGACAGCAGCGTTAGAAGAGCCATGGTGCCCCACAGCAGAGCAGCTCAGGGATTTGCAGTTGGTGAGTGCATCCTGGCATCCCCCTCACTTGCTCATCTACAATGCTTCCATTTGCAGGGATAGAGTAAAAAAATATTGCTCTCCTCCAAAACAGACCCTGCAAAGCACACTTTATAGTAGATGGACAGCCTAGGCAGCAGCTCTGACATGCAATGGCAAGTCCTGTGTGTGAAGGACAGTCCCAGCCTTCTGGACCTCCAGGGCAGGACTGGGGCCAGTGTTACACCAGGGCAACCTGCACTGAAACCCTCTTGCAGCCAACAGCAGCAGCCCAAGTGGGAAAAGCCCTTAGGAGAAACTAAGCAAGGCTATCAGGAGGTAGCAGAGAAGTTCTGAGAAGGTACAACTCTCGCCCCTCTCCTGATAATAAAACTCCACGAAGTAGTACGCAGACAGGAAAGAGAAGGGCCAATGTACCACCACCAACAGGAGCCCTGTGAAATCCCCTCATTTCACAGCAGCTTCTCTGCAGGGCCATGCCAGCTACAGCTCAGCCAGAGTAAAAAGACCTTTGAGTGAGCCTGGGACAGCCTGTAGTTCACCCTGGCTCCAGCCTTTTCAGGAGCAGCCCTGGGCAGGCAGGCGAGGCTGTGAGCAGGGCTGGCACACTTGTGCGAGGGGATGCAGAGGTGCCATGGTGGTTTACCCATGCCTTGACAGAATAAACCAGTCTCCACATTCCTTTTCTGAGCTCTGCTCTACAAAGCAGCCTGTGCACCTCAGCAGCATCCTGGGCATTGCTGTGGGACAGACCCATCTGAACAGGGCTCTAGACCTGCCCCCGGCACCAGGACCGTCACTGTATGGGGTGGATGCCTTAATGTACACGCTACAACAGGGCAGAGCCCCAAAGGGAGAAGAAACAGCATCTAAAAATCCAGGAGCAGGCACTGACCTCGAGCTCCGAGTTGATGGAGGCAGCATCAGAGGAGCTGGATGAGGAGAGCCCAGCGCACAGGGCTGGGAGCAGGTGGCAGGCAGGGAGCTGTGATGGCGCAGGGCCTGCTGCACCCATCCGTGCATCCCTGGGCAGCCTTGCCACACCGTGACCAGTCTGATAGGTGACAGAAAGCAAGAGGAGGACATCAAAGGGAGACATCACTGGGGAGAGCACCAAAACCCAGCAGCCCTGGTGCATGCACAGCACCTCAGGGCTCACATTGCAACAGCATCCGCAACCTGCTGGCCTCTCCATGCTGTGCAGGACAGCAAGGCAGATGCATCCTCTCCCCCCCACACACATCCGGGCACACACCCCACAGCCATCCCCAGAGACCCCATTCTCCACCAGAGGAGCAAGAACATCCCTGCCCTCCCTGCCCCCCGGATCCTGCCCCAGCCCCGGGGGTGCACCAAGCCCTGGCAGCCTCTCACCTGCTGCACCAGCAGGATGATCAGGTCTAGGCAGTGGCTGGTTGCCACCAACCTCCACCCAGATTTGGGTTTTGGAAACATGTTAAGTGGGACCCAGTTTGCAGCCTGCAAAGGAGAGCAAGCCACATCAGCTACAACCAGGAGAGCTGCACCTGCACCACAGCCCGCACCAAGGGGCATAGCACCCGTCCCCATCCAACAGCAGTGTCGCTCTAGCCACACCGAGAACTGGGGACCTGGGTGGGTGCAGGATGGTGCTGAGCTGACACGGTCAGATCCTGCAGCTAGGCCCTCCCGAGCTCCCAGAGGGAGCGGAGGGGTGAGGGACCCCCACCAGCCTCTGCCTTCGCAGCGGAGGCCAGGGGAGCATCTGGGAGCTGCACACCAGTGCCAAGCTGCTCCCAGGTCAGCATAGCAGGAAAATGTGCATGGCCCTGTGGTGAGGGTGACGTTCCCAGTGCCAGCTGTGCCCTGCAGCATGCTAACCCTCCGTAAAACTCCTCCGAGGGAGGGGAGGCAGAGCAGTAATGCTGCTGAGCAGGGCAGCTCTCCTTTCCGCCCTTCAACCAGACAGAGAGAAAAAAACCCTCTTCTTCCTCTGCTCCCCCGTCATCTTCCTCCCTCTCTCCAGCCAGGAGGGACCAGGCATCGGGGACCTCTGGTACAAGCTGCTGGCCCATCTGGCTCTTGGCAGTGCAGGCGAGGAACAGGAGCTGAGCCCCTGTTAAGGGTATTTCTGGAGTGACAGTGGAGCCCCCTCCCCACACCAGTCCCACAGCCCAGGCACTGGAGCCAGGAGCTGTGCCCCATCCACCTGTGCCCCATCTCCCAGCCGAGAGCTCTGGGAGAGGAGCTGAGAAAGGATACTGCCATGTCCAGCGCAGCCGAGCCCAGGGCAATCAGGAGCCAGAGCAGGGCCCTCAGGACGTGCGCAGGCTGCTGGTCATGGGTGACAATCGCTGCTGTGTAGAGGCCACCGGCTGTGGCTGAGCAGAGGGTGGCCCATAGCTGCCTCCACGGGCATGGCTTCCCCCTGCACTGAGCCACCCAGAGCCTACTTTGGAGCCACAGACCCTGTCCCCAGGTAGGGACACGACCGCAGCCGGCACGGGGACCCCGCACCCCACTGTACCAAACACTGCAGCTGCCCCAAGGACCAAACAGCTGGGAGGGGCTGTGCAGAGGGCACAGGCATCCGACATCCCCCCAGGGCTTTTGCAACAGGACGCAGGAGTCACCATCACGGCTGGGGAACCCTGACTGGGACTGGGGGGCATAAGGGCAGCTGTACCAGGCAGACACTCACTGCTCTGGAGAACATGGGGATCCTGGCCACGAGAGCAACGAGGGCAGAGAGCAGCCCTAGGACAAACCCCAGTGCATCTGTGTTGTCCTGAGGGAGGGAAAAGAAACAGGGAAGGCAGGGAACACCTCCATCACAGCCCACCCGGAGAGCACCCAGCGCACACCACGGGGCACGAGCCCAGTCCCCACCAGCTGCTCCAGGCCCCCCTGATGATCCCAAGGACCTCACCCCCCACTCCTGCCAGACCAGAAGTGCCATGGTGTGTGGGGGCTGCCTCTTCCGGCCCCCACCCCCTGGGGTGCAGGGGCTGGGGTGGGTCCTGGGGGACTACAAAGCACCCCTGGACCAGCCTGTGGCACCCCAGGGACACAAAGCCCTGGGCAGCCAAGATGCCAGCTTGGGCAGTGCCAAGGGCACTAAAGGGGAAAATACAACTGAACCTGCTGGTGCTCAGAGCCTGGCAGCTGCCTGTCCTCACCCAGGCTCTGCCTGCTGCCCACCCGACCCTGGGGGAGGAGGAGGGACAAGGAGGGAGCAGCTCACCTTGAACACCACCCCGAGCAGCCTCTGCCAGGCTCCTTGGAGCTGCTCCCGGGAGAGCCGGGGGCTGGGTGCCAGCAGAGACCTGCCAGCACCCACGGACAGGGGCAGGGTGAGGGCGAGCAGGCCGTCCCACAGCTGCTGCCCCCGCCGCCTCCTCCGCCAGCAGGGCGGACCTGCATGGGACGCGGGGTCACTTTCAGGGTGTCAGCCCCGGGGACAGGCTTCGCCCCATCCCACCCTCGTGGGCTGCACTGGGTCCCCCACTCCTCGCGCGTCCCGGGGGCCACCCAGCCACCCCCTGCTCACCCAGGGTGCCACACCGCTACCCCAGGCGCTGCTGTCTCCAAGGTGCCCACGCCGGGCTGCCCAGCCGTGGGCATGCAGTGCTCCCCAGAGCAGGCTACCGCTGACCTGCACCGATGGCAGGAGGGGCACCTCTGCACAAACCTGCCGTCTTCTGGGAATCAGGTGGGCACAGGGGAAAGAGGGTGAGCAGGAAGCAGATGATGCTGGCCACAGCCATGTAGGCGCCTGTGAGGATCTGGGGAGAGACATGACAGCACAGTGAGGCTGAACCTCCCTGAAATGCAGCAGAGAAGCACCTCCAACAGCCAGGTGTGGGTCCCATGGCTGCAGCGGAGGCTGAGCAGGGTGCAGGGGGCTGTCCCCCCCCTGCCGCACAGAGCCTTGCCCACCTGGATGCCAAGATGGCTGGCAAGCAGTGCCCTGACTGCGTTGCAGATGTAGCCCAAGAAGCTGTACAGGAGGCAGAGGACAGACACCTGCCGCCGGCCCTGCCCCGGGGACCCGCAGGACAGCCTAGGGCAGAGGCTGCTCCAGCCACGCTCGGTGCTGCGAATGTCGGAGCGGAGCAGCCCCGCAGCCTCCCGCAGCCCAGCCCAGCCCCATGGAGTTACAGCGAGCGGGCAGCGATCCAGCACAGCGCAGCCAGCGGCCAGAGCCCCCAGGACACGCAGCTCGGCTCCCCAGCCAGGCAAGCCGCTGGCCAGGTGGCAGAGCCACTGTGCCTGCCCCACAGCCAGCATCCCCTGCATGGCTGGCTCCGAGTGTCCCTGGGCAGGGAGTGCCACCATGGGCTGCCAGCACTGCCCCGCAGGTACAGCACCCAGCACCACCCTCCGCCCACAGTACAGCACCCAGCAGCTCCCCCGGGGTAGAAAGCACCATGCACTGCTGGGAGCAGACTCCTGGTCAGACTAGGGCTCCCTAAACTGGGCAGACGAAACCTGGAGCAGAATGGCAGCTCCAGTGCCTGCCCTGCAGGGAGAACTGTAGTTCATGATGCAAGTGCAAGATACCATAAAAGGGAAGTTCAGTTTCGAACCATATTCCCAAAACAGCTCTGCATTTCTGCTGCAGGTATCAGTGCAGCAGGTCACAACATCAGCCAGGAAAAAGAACTGCTTGCATTATAAAGCAAAGCCCCCTAAAAGGGGAGGCAGACTGCTAGGGTGCTGAAGGTGCTGCGGATCCCGAAGAACAGACTGGAGGCAGTTGTAGCCCGCACGTTCCCTCTCTGTGCGCAAGGTGCTTTAAGAAATCAACACTCAAAAAGGGAAACTTGCTTTCCGCGGAATGGAAAGCAACGGGAGCAGCAGAGAGAGGCTCCTTCAGCAGGTGGCTGGGGCGAAGCACAACATCTCCTTTGTGCAGGCTTCTGACAACAGAGCGGTCCCTGCGTTGCCTCACGCCTGCCAGCTGCTCGTATGCGCTGTATTGAGCTGTCAACACGGCCCAGCTGGCATTCCCCGGTAACAGTAGGGCAGGGCGGATGCAGTTCAGCAACAGACCAAACCACCACAGGAAAGCATTAATTTAACCACGATCCTCGCCTATTACCTAGTTTGCCCACTGCTCAATAGCAGCATAAAATATTAACGAGCCTTTAGGTCCACAACTCTTGTTTACGGTCCTTTTTCTATCGAGGCAAGAGTCCTTTAGCACAGCAAGGAACAGTTTGCATTTAACAAACCTGAGCAAACATGATTCGCTTGGTCGTATTTACATTGTCATCTGCTCACTCACACAAACACTGCAAGTGGTTTGGCAGGTCTTGTGGCCAAAGGTTTCTGTGAGCAACAAGCAGAGTCGTCCCAAGCCTCAGGTCCTGGGGATTCCTGTTATTCACTAGATTTGGAAGGGTCTACACCAGGACACAGCCTGTCCAGCAAGGAGGCTCATGGAGACCCAGCTGGTAGGAAAGGGCTGAGAATGCGAAAGAAGAAAAAACCTTGTTCTTGTGCAACAAGAACAAAGAATTCAAAATGCTTTGAAGGAGAGAAATAGAATAGAAAAAAAAAAAACATTTTAAAACTTCAATAAAGGATACCTCAACTTCAGTTTGACAGGTAATAGCTTCACAAAAGACAGGACAAAAAGAAATGGGCGTTTCTGAGCAATCAGGTCCCTAAAGTATTGTAAGGGACAAAAGCAGAAACAATCCCTCCAAGGAGGGTAGGGAAGTCTGATCAGAGACTGATTTGGCTAGGGCACAAGCTCCTCAGGAAACAAAGGCAAAAATCACCTTCTCCAGGAGAACCAGATTAGTCTCTCCTGAGAATCTACTTTCCACTATGGTACACTGACTTAAAATACCATTGACCGTATTCATTCAGTATAATTATGCTTTAGTTTTTCAAGTGGCAGGGAAATATCTTCCCTCCAGTGATGTAATTAAGAACTTGAGAGCAGGGACTTCATGGGAAGCAGGAGCCGAGGTGCGAGCTCCGCTGTCAGGCGACCCTCCGCATATACAGTGCAAACTGGCTGTACAGGACAAAAGCACACAAAGGGTCACAAATCCAAAACCAGCTTGGTTGCACACGCCACATCTGCTATGGCTTTGCTCAGCATTTGGTTTTATCTGTCCATCCACACGTAAGGCCTGAAAAGTACAAAATTACAAGACAGCAATCCCTTTTTTTAGTATTGGAGACCAGCGTCATCTGTTACTCTGCTTCACCACCTAAAAACAAAGCACAACTTGTCTTTGTGAGCCTTTCCAGCCCTATCATTACTCCCTGTGCTGGACTAGGAATGAAGAGCACTGGCAAAGCGCACAAACATTTTCTCAGCAGGGCAAACAAGGAGTAAATCTCACTTAAGTCTGACCCCAAGTAACTACAGTCTTTTTAGCGTCAAATACTAATGTACACGTTAAAATCTGCTATTATGACACCTCTGCCACTAGATCAATGCCTAACAGGTCAGTGAGACAGAACATGACGCCGTATAGGAAGTAAAATCTCAAATATATTTAAAGACAAATCAGCACCAGGTTTTTGGCCAGTCACACGGAGCTAATGTTTTAAAATACCAACAGGAAGTCACACAGAAAAACAACTGATACCAGCTCAGTGTGATGGACATTAAAGCAGCATTTTCCTTGCACGGTGTGCCATGCTCTGCTCTGCCTTAAGCTGGGAGATAGGGAGTGATTTCAGTACCAGATTCTACACAATAGGGCTGGGATAGCAAAGAAGGAAGAGGGCAATAAAGATCCTTTTACCTCATTTTTCAACACACTAAAGTGTTCTGTCAAATCAACAAACAAGCATTAAAAGGGAAGGAAGAAAAAAAAAAAGAAAAAAAAAGAGATGAGCAATAGCATCTCAAAACATAACAAACATCACCCATTGAGATTGAACTGTTTAAAGATTTTAGTCAGTTTTACAGGGCTTGCTTTGATCCCAACAGCTATAAAATACATCCTTTATGGAAGGAAAAAACATTCCTGCATGGCTCCATCTGCTCCCATTGAAAGGACATTTCAGCAGCGGTCAAATGTCTGGGCTGGCTTCCAGATAACATGAACGGCCAGGTCTCTCTTGTTCTCAGAAGGGATGAGCTCCAACTCTGAGAGCCCACTCTTATCTCCTGCCCAGGCCAATCCATAACACGGAGCTCCCAGGTGAGCTAGTGATGCCCACTTATCCTTTTTTTCCCCTCAGTTCAGGCCTGTGCAGACTGCCCCTCAGACAGTGCAGTCCCTGCCCTGCAAAGGCCAGATACCAGTGCCACAACTAAGCCTCCAGGTGCTTAGTGATCCTGCGAATTTTCTCCTTCTTGTTCCTGTTTCCATGTTTTTTCCAGGGCTTTCCTACCACATTTCCAGGATTGGGCGTAGTCACAGGCACGAGGCCACTGCCAGGCCGGTATCCCATCGCAGCCCGGACCCCTTTCATCAGGGCGCGAACGTTCTCCTGAAGAGGAGACATAATCACCAGTGACGGATCAGAAGATATTTAACCACAAGGAACTCATATGTTACTAAAACCAGACACTGGCAAGCTCAAACCCTACAAGACCTGCTCGGCCTCCAGCTCCAGAGCTGCAGGAAAGGTCACACCACGCAGCTGAGTCAAAGCTTGCCAGCACGCTCCAGTTCTGTCCGCAGCCATGCCTCGCTGCACCAGGTCCTCAGTGTCTATGACTGCAAGCAGAGGTTGACGAGACACCGAGCTCTGACAGACATTAGCTATGGCACTAGGATTGATTCTCACAGTCTCTGCTTTGCACACACAAATTGTCTTTGCAAATAAATCTGGCGTCTGTGAAAGCCAGAGACTAAAATAACTTGCTCAAGTCTGGAGCGTGGGTAGCACTGCCAGGGCTCACAGCTCGTGCCAGCACTTTGGGCAGCCAGAGGAAGAGTCTGGTAATCCCAAAAATTCTTTTCAGGTCGTAGCCTTCTGAAACAGCTCACTATCTTTTGAAAAGGGCCTGAGTTCTTGTTTTCAAAATGCATGACTATCTTTAGCTGTGCTGAAACAAACACTATTCATATCCAGCTAACCAAGCAGAATGGATCATGCTATCTATGACCCATCCTCTCTTCACTGCTAAACACCCTGTTCTGATCTTTCTCAGGTATGCAGACTTAATCAGTTATGGAACTGACATTTCATTACAAGCCATTAATAAATTTTTTCAGTAGTGTAGGGGCAAAACAGATCCCTGTGGGACCTAACAAGAAGCATACAAGTTAAGGGAAATTCCCATTTTCCAATTCATTTTGAGATTTCTCAATCAGACTTCAAATCTGTTTGTGTTCTTTTCATGTGATTTCAGGTTCTGAGTCAAAACAACCATGTAGTACTAAATCAATTATCTTAAAGAAGCTTTATCGTGTCCCCTAACTACATCATCTCAAGAAAGGAAAGTTAGTCTGAAGGACCTGTTAGTCCAAAACCATGTTCCTGGTTGGTTGCTGTGTCACACCACCCCCTCGTACCTTGTCTTTCTTCCCAGTCACTCTCCTGTTTGCTCAAGATTGATGTTAGGCCCATACTGATGAGGGTCACCCCACTGACCTTTTCAAAATCAACTATGCGCACCTCATTAGCTATCTTTCAGTTATCTAGGACATTCCCAGTGATTTAGGAGATAATAAAAAGAACAGAGAGCTCTTGGGTAGAAATTACGTGGAGGTGCCAATGGCATCTAACACCATTAACAACCCAGCACCCCTCCATCCTCAAAGCTATTTTCTCCAGTAACTATGGCACAGCAGTGCTGCTGTAAAAACTCATAGAATAAATCTCCTCCAGAATTTACCTGGTGGAAAAATGTTTTGTCCACCACATTTTCAATTTGTTTTGCTTTCGTGTTCTTCTCAGGCTTCACCTGTCCACTGGCCTGCACGGTTCTGCTCTCTGGGCACCCTTGATGCTGGTGCTGAAAATCATTTGGGTCAATGCCAGGAGGTGGATGGCAATATAACAGCTTCCCCTGTGAATGCAATGGAATACAGTTATGACCAAAAAAAACTGAGAGAGAGAGACCCAGAGAGGAAAGAAAACAAGTCCAAACCTAAGAAGGGCCCTGGAAGTCCAGGGACTCACACTGGCAGACTAACTATCAGTACAATTTATTTCTCCTCCCAGGCAACAGCTGGCTTGACTTCTAAGTTAAAGCACCATTCTACCTCTACTTCAAAGCACCATTTCCAGCTGCAACATGCAGCTGCAACCAATTCAGTGCAAAACTCTCAGGAGTACTGGAGGATCCTATTAAGAAATACTCAACAATAAGTTGCTGAGAGGGGCTGTAGAAGCATGCGGTATTACAACACTCATAACTGCAATCCTTAGTGCCAAATACTGATCCGACTATACAAAATGTGTTTGTTTCCTGAATATCTGCTGCTGATTTTAGAGATACGATAATTTATTTAGCTAGCACCTTATTTTTAAGCAATCATCTTTTTAAGAATAAGCAGCAGGATAAGTTTCATTTATTCCTTTAAAACATAAGAGTATTTTAATATACGCTGATCTTATCCAGAGAAATAGAATTCACTTTATTGTGCTCCTTCCTGCTCCAGTGAAACCTTCAATTCACCTCCTAGCAGGAAAGAAAACCCAGATGTAGGAAGCACTTACACTGACATAGTCTTTTAACACGTATCGAGCTGATCTCGGCTGGTCTGGCTGTCCATGAGCTGTCATAAAGCCTCTCATATCTGGAAGACAAATCCAAAGTACATTCTTTGTCAGTACAACAAGAGAATTCATACATTCTTCTCTGCTACCTAACTGCACATTCGTATCCTTTCTCAAAAAAACTTCCTTAGGAAGAGGTTTCTGTTGGGGAAAGCAGGGAAGAAAGGGAACACTGCTGACTGTAGAGGTACTGCAGAAGCATCCTAATGTGAAAGGAATGATGAGAGCTGACATTTCCCTACCACCAGAAGATCTGCTAGTTTTTTATTTTTGTTTTAAGGCCAGACAAGATTAACTGCATCAAGGAATCAGACAAGGAAGATAAACCTGCACTGCATTCTTCAAAGTCTAATTCAAGACACAGTTGATGGGAGGTAGCTAAAAGGATGAGAGCACCACACTACAAAGGCCAGCAGGGCATTTCACCAACATCCTCAACACAATCACTACATCTATTGGACGAAACTGGCAAAGCACCACTGCAACAAACACATGAGATTAGCTGTTAACAAAGGCCCTTCCTGAGAGGAGGGCAAGTCCTAATGGGGAGGTTCAACACATGAAAAACCTGAGTTGAGCCTAACTTCAAAAAGTTCTCCTAAGGCCGTGTTCAGGACCATGCACACAGCATAGGTGATAGGTTTTAAAGATCATCACTCACATCCATATGCTGTTAGCAGCTCTTCAGCTGTTGGCTTTCGATCTGGATCCTCATCTTCCCTTGGCCTTATGATATTTATTCCATAGGTTGCTTCCAAAATGTTTCGTGGGATATGCTGGCAAACGTAAGCTAGTGAAGGAAACCACCTGGTGATTTTCAGCTACACAAGTAATCTTGCCCTAGTCACTCCAAGAGCACACATTAAGAATGACTTTTGGATTTTGTCACAAACCAGAGAAACAATGCAAGTCTGACAAGACAAACTTGAAACGAGATAGGGAAAGACCAACACAGTAGGGCTGTTTTATCCAATATGTCCCCACCACCCTCAACACACGAGCACGCGTACCCCTAGCAGGGCTGGAACATGCTACATTGCATACTCCAGGTCCAATGCTTGCAGACACTCTCACAAACCCCATGCAAAGGATATTAGAGAAATGGGTGGGACATGGTCCCTCATCTGGTCTATAGGCAGAATTCCAGAACAAATCATTTCTGCCTTGGTAGAGATGAAAGATGGCATCACCAGACCAGGGCAATCACATAGGCACAAGCCAGGCTCCACATACAGGGTCTACACAATAAATAACCAATGAGTTCACCAAGGCAAGTCAGTGTCCATGGAGGAGGGGGGGGAAAAAAAAAAATCAAATGCATAGATGGAACAAGGATGCAAATGAGAATAAGCAGAAATTCTACTAACACAGACATCTGCCCTGCTGTCCCCAGCCAATGAGTTAAGGAAATCTGATATGGAAGACAGCAGCACTTCCAAGGCTCATAAATAAGGTGTCCAGATGGGGCAGCAAGATCTTCAGCTCTCCAATCTGATGGGAGAAAGCATTCCAGAAACCTTTAACTGTGTTCGACCTTTTGAAACAGGTAGGACATTGCCCAAGTACAAAACCCACAGTGCTCATTATAGCACTAGAGTTGTTACCGCAAAATTAAGAGCTTGATCAATATGAAAATGGCTGCATATTCACAACAACGATTGTGGACAAGAAGGATGGTTTGAAAGCTTGACCTTAAGCTATTCAGAGGAGCACTCACTTTTCAGAGGTTCTCTCCTCATGACTGGTGTTGAAAAAAGAAGGGCCAAGCTACTTAAATAAAATCAGATGGAAAGTATCTCCCACTGCACAGCAGCTCTCATCAGTGACTCTCAAACTGTAGCAAGAGTTTGGAAGCAAGAACTATAGTTCCAAAATGATATACATCAAGCCCACCCCTCTCCAACCTAAACTGCTGGGCAGAGTTCAGGTTGGCAAACTGAGTTCTCAGTGAGTCCACTTGGTTACAACTAGTTCATAATGAAGCTCCCTCCCACTGCAGGGGTGGGGGAGGGACGCAGAAATAAAAAGATCAATGCTCTTCTTAGCAATACCTGAAAGTGTTTTGTACGGCCTGGTGTAGCAGACACTGACACCTTCTTATTTCCAAGGATTGTGTTGATGGTCGAACTTTTGCCAACGTTAGGGTAACCCACCTAGAAGAAAAAGTGGAATGGTAACAGTGATATGAGGCAGGGTGATGCCAGAAGACCGGCAGAGCTCTGACACAGCAGTACTTTAATAAAACTTACTAAAAAAAAAAAATAGGGCAAGCAGTGGGGAACACTGAGCTCCAGGAACTTAAAAATTAATCTTTGCACAAAACTCTCAGTGATTTGTGCTTGTTAGGTTTTTTTTACCCTTATAGGAAGCCAGGCTACATGCTGAATTTATCTGATGGAAGGCATATGGAATTAAAATTTAGATTAAGCAAGTTCCATGTAAGCACCAAGTCCAACTCACCAGCCCAACATTTACTTCCCCATCCTTCACCCTTGGTCCATTGTGCAGGGTTTTGAATATCTCCAGCAGCTCATTTCTCTGTACTAGATGACTGAAGTTCCTGATGTTCCTGTTCTGCTCCTGCACTACATGCTGCACTGCAGCACCATCAGTCCTGCTCTCCATCCTCTCTGGCACAATGGCATTTACTTTGTCCCTGCCTTCATCTTCAGAACAGGTTTGCCAGGCCTCCTCTTCATCATCTTCACAGTCTTCATATTCATCACTACTGTCATCATCACTAACCAGAACTTGGTTTACAGTTTGCAAAGCATTGCCTGTGGATGCGCTTTCTGTGCTATCTTGTGCTGTGTCGTCATCTTCTTGACTGGAGCTTTCATCCTTAGAATGACTCAGGTCCTCTGCTATATCTTCAGTGTCTAGTTCCTGTGTGAACAGTATTTCACAGGTGAAATGTAAAGACAACACTAAGTTTTGCTGTTGACTGCAATTGCTGCAGCGCAGTCAACTGTGTTTTCATAAGCCAGATCCCAAGGACTGACAATTCACTGCTTACATCACACAGGTTTTTTAGGGGTCTTAAGTAGGTTGTAGAAACAACTAGCTTGTTTTAGGAGAATGGCAAAAGTATTCCAAGAGGGATGGTTAGCTTCATTGTGAAGTCGTTAAAGGTTTCTCTCCAGAGGCACAACCCTGCGCGCACACCAACAGCATCCTTACACGCAGCAGCAGCAGAGCCCAGCAAATAATTTTTTTAAATTATCAAGTGTTCATAGTAATAGGAATGAATGTAACTTTTTCAAAATGTTCAGAACACAAAGCCATTTTGTTTCAGGTCTAAATATTTCATTAAAATAACTTCCAGCTTCTTGTTTTCAGTCCAGCTCTTTACATTTCTTCCCTGCAAACAGTTCACATTCAAAAAGAAAGACCTTTTCATAACACTATTTTGACCTTTCTTTCCAGAAAAGAAAACAGAACTAACACTTTCAGTCTCGCTTTTAAATCAACCTGTACAAACATTTTATCCACGGACTGTAAACCAGCTGAACAGACTAGGTATTTTTGGAAGGAGATATGGGATATTCCATAGCTGAATAGCGATGCCTGTAACAGATGAACCCAGTAAAACCTGAAAGCGGCAGCTATTGATAACTTGGCAGCAGCAGCAGTTTGTTCCACCAGACAAAGAAAGGCTCTCAGGTACTTTAGGTTCTCTAAGGAACACCTCCCCTCCCTGGGAGAGGAAAATCCTCTGTACAGATAACCACGTCCTTCACAGCATCCCTCTTGGAAAGGATTCCAATTCTGTTAATGAGTTAAGAGTTTCCAAACAGACCTAAAAGGGCTGTTTCTGTAGTTATTCATCAGTAGCCTTAAGGAACAAATTTACATTCTAGTTCAGTATTATTTATCATGTCATTAAGCTTGAAACAGAAATTGCAAGCATTATGAACAGCGACGGAACGGCGTACCACTGTTCACCATTTTACTCTCCTCACTTTTGTCTCTGAATCAACCATTAAAAGGCTGTTTTACAGCCGCATAGGTCCTTAGAATAATCCTTCCTTGAGACAAGGACTGTGCCTTTCCTAGAAAGGTGCGCAGGTATATCACAAGCATAACTACAAAGCAAGTTATCAGAGGCAGCCAGCACATATCCAGTTGGAACTGGTCATCTACTGTACCTTTGCTTCTCCAGATAGCCGTTTGCACTCTGCCAAAGCTGACCAGAACACCACCTTAACGCCCTCTTTCTCAAAGAACTGTGCCCAAGCAGCCCGCTGCTCCTCACTCAGCAGATCTGCTTTGTTTATCAGGATCATGTTCTCCTTGTCATTGCTGACTTCCTTAACGTAACTTTCCTGAAGAAAACAAGAGAAGNCTAACACTTTCAGTCTCGCTTTTAAATCAACCTGTACAAACATTTTATCCACGGACTGTAAACCAGCTGAACAGACTAGGTATTTTTGGAAGGAGATATGGGATATTCCATAGCTGAATAGCGATGCCTGTAACAGATGAACCCAGTAAAACCTGAAAGCGGCAGCTATTGATAACTTGGCAGCAGCAGCAGTTTGTTCCACCAGACAAAGAAAGGCTCTCAGGTACTTTAGGTTCTCTAAGGAACACCTCCCCTCCCTGGGAGAGAAAAATCCTCTGTACAGATAACCACGTCCTTCACAGCATCCCTCTTGGAAAGGATTCCAATTCTGTTAATGAGTTAAGAGTTTCCAAACAGACCTAAAAGGGCTGTTTCTGTAGTTATTCATCAGTAGCCTTAAGGAACAAATTTACATTCTAGTTCAGTATTATTTATCATGTCATTAAGCTTGAAACAGAAATTGCAAGCATTATGAACAGCGACGGAACGGCGTACCACTGTTCACCATTTTACTCTCCTCACTTTTGTCTCTGAATCAACCATTAAAAGGCTGTTTTACAGCCGCATAGGTCCTTAGAATAATCCTTCCTTGAGACAAGGACTGTGCCTTTCCTAGAAAGGTGCGCAGGTATATCACAAGCATAACTACAAAGCAAGTTATCAGAGGCAGCCAGCACATATCCAGTTGGAACTGGTCATCTACTGTACCTTTGCTTCTCCAGATAGCCGTTTGCACTCTGCCAAAGCTGACCAGAACACCACCTTAACGCCCTCTTTCTCAAAGAACTGTGCCCAAGCAGCCCGCTGCTCCTCACTCAGCAGATCTGCTTTGTTTATCAGGATCATGTTCTCCTTGTCATTGCTGACTTCCTTAACGTAACTTTCCTGAAGAAAACAAGAGAAGGATCAGTTCGTACTCTGGTTTGGACTCCTCCTCCCGCCAAGGTGATATAAGAGCAGCTGGACAAGTTAGCCCATCCAGCTCCATATGAGTGTAGTTAAGCTTACCATCCCCTGGGCTAGATGGAACTGGTGTTTAGCAGACAGCTACAAGAACAAACTGGAGCATGCAACTGCCGCAATACAGGTTGTTTGTGGCCACGTGTGCAAACACCTTATCTGCTTAGAGCTACGACAAGATATTAATCGGCACCTCACAGCAGGATCTCCTAAGATCAACTATTTGAGCAATTTCCTATCTCACTGAAGCACAGTGTTCTATAGTCTATCATTAGTAAGTTGTCACTGCAATAATTCTTGATCCTTCGCTTTCAGCACAGTAATCCTCACTCATTTTTATTCCACTATGCGTTCAAACAGAACAATTCCTTTAAGTGCAGACACTTCTAGTGGGTAATGAGGAGAAATATAATATCTGCAACATAACATTTGTAAAACTGCCTCTAAATCCACAACACTCTGTGTGAAATACCAAAAAACACTGAAGAAAAATAACTTGATCCCAGAATACTTGCATAAATAAGCAAGATACCCAGTTAGGCACAACAGCAGAGCAGCTTCAAGCTGGCTGAATGTGTTAAAAAAACCCAAAACATATAAACTCTAAGAAATAGAATGAAGACAACATTCAAGAAAGTGGTTTACTTACCAGATCTTGGCATCTAAACAGAAGGGGGTTTCTAGCATCTACTATCTGGACTACAATATCACTGCAAAAATAAAAGAAAGCCCCATAAAGTACTCTTCCTTACCCTGCCTCAAAGAAAGCATCAAGGCACAGCACATTACTGGCTTTCAGGTTTTGCTTGGAATTTTAATGGTTTTAATTGTATTATCCTACTAAGTACCTTTACTGAATTAACAAAGCATCTCAGCATCCCCCATGCCCCAACAGAGCCATGCTTACGCTACAAGCCAGTACTACTGTACAGTGTTTCTGCCTCACTTGGCTAATTCTCCTGTACAGCCGGCAAGGGGAAAGGAAGCACACAAGTTTTGCCAATCCATCTACCCTTCAGAAATGCTCAGCAGGCAAGAACCAGAGTAGCAGTATTCTATCCTTTAGAATGTTACTAAAAACTGTGATAACACAACTTTATTTCTGTCTAATCTCATCCCCAAACTGCAGCGGGGTGGCTACAGAGAAGAGGAGGTGGTTTTCCTACACATCAAGATATTTTGGAACACTGTTGTCCCCTCTGCATGCAGCAAGATGTACAACGTCTCCCACAAATAACCTGCAGATTCTATGCACTTGCTATCAGGCATTTTCAGAATTTCCTTTGTGCTCTTCTTATCACAAAAAGCATAGAAGAGTGTAAGAATAGTCTCAGACTGCAGTAAAACATGTTGCTCCCCATGCAAGCAAGGCCTTGCAAGTGTGCTTTTAGGAAACGTCTTCCAAATCCAGACACCAGCTTGCCACCACATACATGAGCAAGACTCATCAGTTCTACACGCAAATTAAATGCACTGGCTTCAGATACCAGAGGCATCCATGCTTCGTTTTTCAAAAGGAGCGGGAAAATTTAACTACAGCTTCTTCCACTAGAACGTCTCCAGGCAGGTAATTTAAAATACTGGTTGCCGCATGCCCATTCTATTTGTTTGACAGGGATTTCTGTTAACTCAGGACAGCTTCAGAACACCACAGGTTGAACGGAAGAATTTCAAGCCTCACTAGGCAGTTGGTTACATAGTTTTAAAAAAAAAAAAAAAAAAAAAAAAAAAAAAAAAAANAAACCCCCCAAGGGAGTCATTTAATAAGCCACGTGGGTACAAAGAGTTACTGAACAGTTACAGAAATTCAAAGATCAATATGAGAGAAAGCTGACACCACGGTACTGGGATGGGATACAGAGGAGCTACTGAATCACACTGCTGGGAGCTAGTTTGAAGCAAACACAAGAAAAAGCTGACAAGAGATCAAAGTATCTGGCAAGGTAAGGGAGGGACGACTTTTCCGTTTGATTCTGAGACAGCATCCTCACTCTACATGAAGTAAAAAGCTCTAACAAGAGCAGAAAGGCATTAATAACACATTCCAGGCACCTCAAAACACACAATACACACACACTGCACATCATGATACCCTATAGTGGATGCTCCCGACCCAGCTCTCTCCCAGCCAAAGGCCCAGCAGCACCCAGTACAAAGCCACTTCTGTGAAAGGACCAGCTCACCATGACCTCACTGGTGAAGTATTTTTCAATTTTAGGAAAATCAGATGAGATGATCTCAAACTTAATTAGCAGTGAAATTAAATGCCCCAGTTAGATTAACATAGCAGATAGCACTCCTATTGTATTACAGCTCGGCAGAGCAAACAAAGCTATTTCTGTGATATGACAGGCTGTTGTCTTTTGTGCACTGCTGCAATTTCTCTGCATGGCAAGAGGCCAAGGACCAAGAGGCTCTTTCTTTCCCAACGTTATTTAGTTGATCTCCCTTGCCTCCTGCCCCTGAATGTCAGGCTGCAGCTGTGTGGTTGAGAAAGAGGGGAAAGGGTTAATCTTGGCAAAAGACCTCAAAGACACATTCTCAAGAGAGGCCTCCCACACAAAGCTACTGGAAGAGGCCAAGAGCAGCAGCATCTGAAGAATCATCAGAGACTTGCAGCAAACTGCCTGCGGAATCGCAGTGCTAAGAGCTAGCGTGCACCACTAAGCAGCTAGCTTAGTGGATCAAAACGTCACGTTTTGATCACTTCAAAACAAAATCCCTTCAGCGCTGATAATAGAACATTACTAACTGTAATTGTTTTTCCTGTGCTCAGACACTTGAAGGTTG
Organism: Balaeniceps rex; assembly: GCA_013401315.1. Lineage (NCBI taxonomy): Eukaryota > Metazoa > Chordata > Aves > Pelecaniformes > Balaenicipitidae > Balaeniceps > Balaeniceps rex. Next base: position 67,066 of record VYZW01025547.1, read on the forward strand.
ACTCAAAAGCTTCAATTTAGCAAAATGCACTACACGTTACTTTTAAAAAGCAGATAGCAATATACTTTACCTTCTTTCAATGACTCTCCAAAGCTGACGCCAAAATTCCAAGTTTCGTTCAAATGGGGTTAGAATTAACTTTTTTTCTTCCTCAAGGCTAAGGCAAAACAGAAAAGACGACGTCATATTTGGCCCATGTCAGGCAATAAGCACACCACCAGTTCTTCCTTAGATCCAGGAAGCTTTAGTTTCAGAGACAGCTATCAAATCAGACTCATTAATAGGTACTAGTTCTGCTAGTTTTGCAAATAGATCAAGTGCCTGGGTAAACCGGTGTCAGTGGCACTGGTTCAGCAGTGACACAATGGCTCCTGATCATGCCAATGGAGAAGTGGTAAATGACAGAAAGGGCAAAAACTCAGCAAGTCTGCCCGTGAAATTTCAGAGACCACAATAATAAACCAGAGAAGTTATCCCAAATGCCAGCAGTTATTACTCAATTGAGTACCACCTGGAAGAATAACAAATTTGGGGACGGTACCTGAAATGGCTCTGTACAACCCTTGACTTGCTGTTACCACCGCCTGAATGACTTTATTCAGGGCAATGTGGGTTCACAGGGTGTGAGCAGATACCACCTAACTCTCCAGGCCAGCAGACGCAGCACTGGACCAGCACAAGCTGCTGTACGCAGGCTGGCAGCACTGCGCTCTATTCAGAGTGGCACTGTTGGTCTTAGAAGATCCATTCACCACTCCTCCACTTCACAGGCAAAAGCAGAACATCACACTCCATCCTGAAGAATTTTAACTGTAAACAGTACAAGAACATCCACTCACAAGAGAGCTTTGCAGAGCTCACCACAAAGATGTGTCTGGACTGTGGCTGGGATGTCCAGCCTTCCAGAACAAGTACAGGGAGCTACTGACAAGACATGAGCTTTATTGGTCCAGCAAGGATAAATACAACCCACTGCTTCCTGTGTCTCCAAATGCCACCAGCTACTTGCCCAGACACAAGTGGCATACTCACTGGGCAAGCTGTCGCCTCCATTCGAGAAAGCTCTCCCTCTCAGCTTGCTTCAAGTCCTCCGCACTGGTTGTCCTATCCCAACGTGGCCTGTAACAAGCACATTTTGGAGTGAGTGGTCAGGAGTAGCAGTTAGATCAGTTACATTACCGCAATAAACATCTACAGAGAACACACATTCACCTACACTGAGATGGTTATAGTTCAAATGTGCGTGCACCCGTTTCCAGCAACTTTAAGTACACCTTTTTTCCTTGTAAAGTCGACTAGCTGAGAGGACACTATCCTATGCACACCAGATCTCACGAAGTTGTTTTTTCGAGCTAAGATTTGTAGGGCATTTAACATGGGGGATCCATCTCTCTGTCCATCACACACAGAGCTCTGGAAAGGCTTACTAGGTGGCCTGGAGGCACCAGCTCCAGCAGTGCCAGGCTTTGAGCAGGAAACCCACACGATCAGAACAGATGGGCTGGGGCTGGCAGCACCCACATGGCAGGCAGGCACCTGTGCTGCGGGTTAGAGCAGGCTCACGCAGGTTAGGTAGTGGCTTTCCCAAAACCAGGGTATTGACAAAGCAGGGGGCTGTCCCCAAGTTGCAGCCACCAAGAGGCTGAGCCCCCTCAGCAGAGGGGGATCCAGGCCTGGCCCTGCAGGACTCGCCTCCGTGGGATGCGCAGGAACTGCCGGTTCTCCTCATGCAGCTGCCGGACACGCTGAGCCTCCTGGGCCGTGAGCAGGCCAGTGCGGCTCTGGGCAGACATGATCTGGATGTTCAGCCGTTCTGCAGGAAGGGAGAGACAGTCGTCCAAACCCAGCTGTCCCCATCCCTGCCTGTCACCAGACCTGCTGGCCCCTGCTGCCCCACCCCTGTCCCTGCTGACCCCCAGCTCTGGCTCAGGACCCCATC
>VYZW01025553.1:360-13634 GCA_013401315.1 Balaeniceps rex
AAGGCATTTCTTATCCCTGTTTGGGGGGGAGAAGAACTTGGTGATCCAAAACACAAAACATTGAGAATCAGAATGGCACTGGAAAACCTAATACTTATTATTTCAAGAGTTATGATTTTTAAGCCAATGTAGTGATTCTTAGAGGTTTGACTTGTCTTTAAATACTGAAGGATGCTACTAAGGCAAATTTTCTTTCTTAAACACTTTTTCTCCAACTAACTTCCCATTCCAGCAGTCTGGCATCTATTTAATACTCTGTGTTTCAGAAATTCCCATTTCAGAGATGACTCTGTTTCCATCAAAGCTGCAGCCATACTTCACAATTTCACTTATTAACAGCCTACTGAGATAATTGGGTCTGCCCAGCTCATTAAAAATAAAATATTGATGTTTTCTTAGGGTGGATGTAATTATCTTGCCCCACAGGGAACAGGCAGCATAAAGGAGGGAGGGTGTGGTCTAATACACATTCTGCTATGCACCTGCTTGCTGCTCTGCAGCGAAGGAAATTAGGGACTCATAGTGCAGTTACAATAGGTGAAGGTGGGAACGCATAAAAAAAGATTTCCTTTCAAGCCTGGACAACACAAATTGACTTTTTTTTAAAACAAACAAACAAACAAACAAACCCTGGGTTCAACAGGAGAGTCCCACAGTCCTTCTCTCTAGTGTACCTTACTATGCTATAGTATACTCTCTATAGTATACAATTGCAAACATTTAATTCCAGGGAGAGATGTCTTCTTTGACTTTGTATCATGAGGAGCAGCGATGGTGCACGTTCCTCTTTACTGCCCCAGTTGACGTTACTCAAGACAAAATTGCTGGAGCCGGTTCTACAAGCAAAAGTGTACTTACAGCTCCAGTTTGGTTTTTTTGAGATTTTTTGCAGCAATTTCTTTGCTGCTCTGTATTTCTCTCTGTAAGGCACTAAATGGGTCACTATCAAATCCAGCTGATACAGGTCATAAAATGTATGATTAGACAGCAGTGACGTCTAGCTACCACTGAACCACTGGTGAGCTAGGAGCACTGGATATGTTCTTGGCTTCCCATGCCCTGAGTTACCCAGTTTGACTTCTCCGACTGTAATTGTGAGATGTTTCAATGGTGCTGTACTGGCAGCGGATTTTAATTTCCCATTGGTAACAACGGACATGGAGGGAGTAAGTATCAGTTTCTGGTTGTTTTAAATGAGTGTTAGAAGACAGGCACAAAAGAAAATCTGAAATATCAGAGAGCATTTAAGTAACTTAGATGTTTCTGTTTCATCACCCTGTTATAGGTACATAGGACCTCAGGTCTAATTGAAACTAAGTGTGATGAAGGCTCCTAAGCTGTTTGGTTGCTAGTGAGAATACCCCCATAGCTCATATATTTGGCTAAGAAAACATAGCTGTGAACACTGCATATTGCCCAGAATTTACCTTTTCAGTAGTGTTGGCTTTTGTATGCATCTTAGCAACCATGCATAGGCTTCAGCCCAAACTTTTTCCATAATCCTGCCTGTAACTGTGGTTTTCGCATGAAAGTCTCCTGTTCTGTGTACTCTGTGGTGTATTCCAGCTGCTTCTCTCTCATGGTTGGAACTAGCTTGAGGCACCTTGCTGCTCCCATAGCATCTCCACTGGGGGTTCAAGAGCTTGGCAACAGACTGGGTACTTTCACCCAGGTGCCCTGCCCTTCCTTAGTGCTAGAACCTCTCTTTTAGTCTTTTACGACAGCATCATTACAGTGGAGTGGTCTGTATTGAGGCACTGGTCACTAACTCTTTTGGGGAGGTACGGTGTTAAGTATAAGCAGGTGTGCAGTATTCTGACAGTGTTGGTTTCTTCTGTCTTTCAGCTGTTTGAGAGTGCAAAGACAGACGTGTAAGCCACTGAAGAAGTACACCGATGTCTGCTTCCAGAAAGAACAATAGTTACTTTAGAGGGAAAAAATCTCTCTAAATGTTTCTGTTGAAAGTTTCTCTCTGAAAGCCCACAGTGTGTGTTGGAGTGTGAGGCAAATAAGCATTGCTGAGTGACAGGTTTTGGTTTTGTAAATTATCGCTCCTCTGCGCCACCTCCTGTATGTACAGCAGCCCTGATCCAGAAGACTTTGGCACGAGTAAGTATTGCAACATCCATTTCAGGATGATCTGAGAGGAAACAAACTCCTTGCAGTTTTCAAGCCTGGAGGCTGTGGTCTGGCTGTAGGGTCACATCAGTTTGTTTCGCTTTCAAGTTGAGCTATTACCAGCTTAAAAAATCCTGACATGCTCTCTCTTCTCTGTTAGCAGCACTGCTAAGGGATTTTTCTGTTTCTGAGAAAGGCTTCTATTCTGGTGTGCCACAAATGATGTATATAGCTCTGCAAAATGGCTGGAGGCAGCATTATAATTTCACAAGTTTGCTTCTGCAGTCAGCTCTGATGTGCTTCATATGGAGGTCAATAATAGAAGTCTCTTGAGCAGGAATTAGGGAAAATAGCGTAAAATCAGCAGGGCTTGTTCCACTTGTGTTTTAAGACCATGCTGTCTCAGACTTGGCGAAGTTGGGGCCCTCTCACTGTTAGCGGGACTTAAAAATCAACCACTTCCAACACGCCAGTGAAAAAACCTAGAAGACGGCCTTTAAACAGGCCACTTCCTCCTTAGGCAGACGGTGAAATAAATGGTCACGTTTCTGAAAAAGCTGGCCATGTTGTGGCTGTAACTGTCACGGTAGGAATTGCTGGGCCCTGAGCACTTTGGTATATCTGGCCTTTATTTGGATAGTGGGAGCTGAGCAGTTTGGAAAAATCTGTCCCTAATTATTGGTGCAGAGCCCTTAAAAATCTGGCCCCGAGCTCTTCTCAAATAAAAATCTGGCCTCATGGGCATGACACTGTCAGAAGCGGTGCCTGGCACAAACTGCTTCTTATCCTTTTCAGTGATTTTGTCCTCCTGTGAAGTTTCTAATTTATTTTAATTGCTTTAAAACTTTTTAAATGAGGCTATTTAATGGCTAGGATTTTGACTTATGGATCGAAGCTTCAGTGCACTCTGCATTAAATGGCGTGTATTTCGTTATGCCTAAATTCTATTGTTATGCCTGCCCTTTGTGCCGGCTTTTCATTTTCCAGTTTGGGGGTAGTTGCATTTCTAGGGCTCCCATCTGTCACAATTTAGCGTTTCTTCAGCACTTTTTCTCATCTTAGGAAGCCATTCAGCATGTCCAAATATTGCTTTATGCCTGCATGGACAATGCTCGCTGTCTTTGGAGGCATCTATTCTGTTTCACAAAGGGAAACGTTGCGGTACATCTGAGTGCAGACTGAAGGCAAAGATGTCTCTTTGAGCCACTGGGTTGTAAAGAGATGAACTCGCTGGCTGTCCTCTCTCAAAGCTTTTCAGGAGCCTGACTGTTCATGGGGGATTCTTTGCATGGACCACAATTGAGCCCAGTTCTTCCTGTGATTGCTATTTTGCAGAGGGTAGCGCTATGTAAAACTTAGCATGGAGTTTTGTTGTATTGAAATTCATGTCCCTGATACCCATTGGTTAGAGCTAAAAGGCTGAATTCACATCTTGTTAATTAAGTCCTCCTGGCCGTGCTTTCAAGTGGGTACCATTTTGGATGGCATTTTGGTTGGTCCTGTCTGCTATCTGAAGTGATATTCTTCACTGCTCTTCCTCGCTAGTGAGCAGCAGAAAGAAAGGTCCCTTTGAAACCACATCTTCCCACAAGCGGGGAAGGGGAATGGGGTCAAAGAAAACAAAGAGCTAAATGTGTAATGCAGTGAGTTAGAACTAGGCCACAAGACCCATCTTACAACTCCAATCTTAGAGAGGATGGTCAGAGCTCTCTAATAAATGAGGAAGTAGGGGCTTCTGCCTCTGTGTTTCATTAGGAAGACAACGTGTCCACTGACACAATACCTACACAAAGCCAAAAAGGGGGAACATCCGTTCCAGTGGCTAAGACGAGGCCAGTGCAGCCACAGAGTTTTTGTACATCCCTTGGCAAATCATGGAGTCTCCGTGCCTCAGTTTCCATTTGTAGCACAGGAATCACAACGCCCATCTGTCTCACAGAGCCACTCTGAATAATTTTTGCAGTGTTCTTTTCACCCGCTCTCATAAAAGCAAAACTCCTTGCATCTGTAAAATTAGCAGGGGAAATGTGGCTAGAAAGCAGCGTTCAAGAGGAGTGTCAGTTTTGTTTAGAAGATAGTATGATTAGCTTAATTATTAGGGCAGTAGGTTTTCTGTAATGTAGATGATAAGTATATTGAGATCTAAGCCCAGAATTGTTTTAGCAAGAGAAGTGCCACAGACTGCATGACCAGTGCCACTTCTTATTTACTGTCCTGGCCAAATGAAGTTCCAGCGTAGGTTTATGCTACTGTAGAATCCGAAGTGGTGAGTTGCTAGCTCCAGCAAAGTCAGTTGCTACATTCTTCACTTTCAATGAAACTGAAATTTCAACTCAGAAGTTTTAGTGAGAGATCCCTTGGGTTATATTGGCTTGTTTTTCACCTTACTTTGATATTGTTCTAAGCCAGACCTGGAAGGTCTTTCTGGTGTGTGTTTGGTTTTTAGTGAGGCATTTTTCCCATTTTGTACAACCATTGCGCCAGAAGTGGCAGCAGAGAAGAGGCTCAGTAGGGACTGAGATAACAGGAATCCTTTGAAGCCAGGCAGAGGTGCACTGAAACAGTTGGGGATGACTGAGGGTTGGAAGAAAAGCATATGCCATGAAGTCAGGAGCACTGTGTACTTTCTGGAAATATGGCTGGTAAAGAGGAGGGGCGATCTCTGCTATTTCTCACTCGGTATCTGCATCTACTCACTCGCATCTGTGCCAAATTTTAAATGCATTTAGCCCTGCTTCCCTTTTCCTTCAAAAAGCAAGAAGCCATGAGCAGAATATACAATCTGGAGATGTTTCTCTGCCTGTATCCTGGAAGCTTTTCTGGGAAAACAAGGTCTGTGTGCTAAGTGCTAGGTGGAATTCAGACAGATGGGTTGTCAGCAGCCTAACAGATACATTCATCTCATTCCAATGTTTTCATTTATTTATTTATTTTAAAGGCACCCCATTTTCTCCGGCCATTTAAAATACAAAACAATAATTAAGAGTGTCTGAAGAAGCTCCAGATGGATTAGGGATGTCTCCTGAGAGGTCGGCTGACATTTCTGCTCTCTGAAAGTCCCTGCTCAGCTGCCTCTTCAACCAGCAAATCTTGATTCCAGCGGCCATCTGATTAAACAACAAAGCATCAGCAAGTGCTAAAAGTCACTTCTCTTGGGCCAGACTGCACTGACAGCAAGGGCAGAAACAGAAAATGATGAAAGGGGAGGAAGTCTTTTGGTGCAAAACATGTCTCTTGGTACTATATAGAGAGCTGGAAGATGAAATGTTTTCCTTTGTATGATCCTGGCTGGTCTGCTGCTTGCTGTGTCCTAATAGCCTGGATCCTGGTTGTAAGTAGACAGAGGTTTGATTTGTATCCTATGCACCACTGTGTGTGTATGTGAGGTTGTGCAAATAAGGGCTGTTAACTCCATGATTAGACTCAGGTATCCAAACATTACTTCATGTGAAATGATGTTTTACAGAACTTCCTCTGCAAGACATTATCATACCTCTCTGCAGCATCCTTGCCCCCTCTGTATCTCTCTGGCAGCACCCCTTGACTGTGAGCTGCAGACTGCTCTGGTGCTCTGCCTTGGCTTGCACATGCAGCCTAGCTGATGCTCATCTGCCACAATTCCCAGACCCCTCTGCCCTCCTACCCCAGGGCTCCCCACACCCAGCTCTGCCCCAACCCCGCAAGTCTGCCCCGCTGGTCTCTCAGGCAGCACTTGCCTCTGAAACAGGCACCGGATGGCCGTGCTACGGCAGTGCCACGCTAACACAGTTGTGCTGCTTTCAGAACAGGATTAGCATTCCCCTCCAAATAATGGTTGAGGGGGGCTTTGTGGGACAGGGTGCGGAAATACTTGCTTGAGTTGGCGCTTGATGTGTCTGCCCCTGTGACTCATAGACTCAGTAATGTTACCAATTTTAGGGCTTTTTTTTTAAGAGTGTTGTTATAGTTGGTATATTTCTTAAAGCCACAGCTCTTGGTGACATGCTATTACATGAAAATCCAACCTACTGTTATTTTCTTTTCAAAGGAAGTTTCTAGTCCTTCTGGGTGAAAAGGTGGACAGAGGAGATTTATGTGAAAGGAAGGGAGACAGAAGAAAAGAAAAATTACCATGTGGTTTTTTTAAAAAAGAAGTCATGCTTTTTTAGGCAAGCATCCTGCATTTGGAGGAATGTGATAGTTGGTTTTTGTTTGTGTTTTTTTTTTTAATATTTAAGGCCACCTTTATTGGGGTAGATTTGCCACTTCCGTCATACCCCACAATAGTAATTTCTTTTGTGCTGGCCATATCGTGCAGCAGCCACCACCAAAAGCATGGACATTGTTGGTTTTAGTCCTTGCTGAGACTAGGTGACTCTGGTTCAGGTATTTGACTGGCCTGACTTCTAGTTTTCAAACCCATTCTCTTCCTCTGTGTAGGAGGCAGTTCTCAAATCACACTGGAGTCCCGACCCTTTGCTGATGGGAGACAGTTACAGAATTCACCGAGGGGTCTTTAGTCAGCAGACTGGGCAAATAATAGTTGCTCTACTCCTCCTCTCTCACGTTTGCCTTTTACTTTTTGCATCTGAATTATGAAATGCCACCTCCACTAGCCACTGCCAGGAGCGAGGAGCATTAATATTGATGTTGGAAGGCCCTGCCGCACAGCAGCAGGGTGATTTAAGGGTGAGAGTGATCATTGATAGTATCGGAGTAAATAAATTCAAGGTCCAATTTATTTTTTTCTTTCATCTAGCTCTTTTTTTTTTTTGTCAAGGCAGAATTAATAAAATAAAATAATTTAAAAGAGCAAAAAAAAGTGAATCGACAGATTCTCTAAGCTGCCGACTCGATTAGTTTGTAACATTTCCTGCCTTGCCGGCTTCTTTCTGTCCTTCCTGCCACTTGTCAGGACGAAGGCAATGCAACAAAGCCCGGTACGAATAGAGCTGTGCTATCCGGATGGCAGCAAGCCACAGCCCGTCTCTGCATGGAAGGGTAGAGGCTGGATGGCCAAGAGGTTTGGGAGAGGGGCTCGCAAGCCTGTGGTAGAGATGGGAAAAAATGCCAAAGCCTGCCTATTGTGTTTCTCAGAAAATTGAACAAGCAGGGCTGATTCTGGACCTTATTCTTGTGGTGGAAGCTTTCATGACTACCATTATTACCTCTTTCTGTAAGTAAGTCAGAGCTAGTCTTTTAAGTTTCCAGCGGCGACTGAGGAGACAGTGACACTGCCCTCGTGCTTTGCCTGTGATGCTGAGCAAGGCACATTGTGCTTCGCTCTCCTGCCTACACAGTCACCGTGATCTGCTCCCAAATGTGCCCTGGGGACAGGCACAAAGCTCGGATGTGCCAGCCATTGGAAGAGGTGGGAGGGAGAATTTATGGGCAGCTGCCAAACTGGCACGGTCTTTTTTAGGATGGGTTGTAAAGCACCAGAGAGTGTGGAGAGTAAGAAAGGGCTCCTTTCCAAGGTACAGACCTTCCTCCAAGACAGTGGAGGCAGAAGCAGCAGCACAGCGTGCGAGTGGAGGGGCTGTCGAGCGGGGCTCCTGCACCACGGCTGTCCAGCTCCCCGGGCAGGGAGAGCTGTCAGGCAAGCAGCTGCGCTCGCACAGGTCCCCTCGCCGGGGACCTCGGCTGAGTCATCCCCTCTCCATGGCAAGGTGAAGAGCAAACTGATGGCAGGACCCTGTGGTGCTTTCTTTTTGCAGCTAAGTGTGCAGACAGGGCAGCATAATGAGACACGTTTTTGTAGAGTCAGCTGCTTGTTTTGTTGCTGGTGACCGATGCCAGCACCAGGATGCTTTGTTTCCCTACAAAGAAGTTCCAGCGTAGTTGGGGATCAGCACCGTTACACTGCAGACCAATGTCATGCTTGTGAAATAAATATGGTGCAGGTAGGAGAGACTGGTCTTTTCTACACTGAATGCCAGCACTGCAGTTGTCATTCATGTTTTCTTCCCTTAGAAACCAGACTGTGCAACTGTGGTCTTTTAAGACCCCCCTCTTTTCCACAGGCCATCAAACAGCAACTGACCAGGCCACTTGGCAGCAATGACTGCAAATGGGTTGGAAATGGCGACTCGTGGAGGATGAAAATATGTAAACTCTTTTCCGCAGGACTGTCCAGCTTGACATCGAGGCTGTTCTAGCTCAGAGGGAGGCTCTGCCTGTTTTGCTTTTTTAAGAAAGCTGTGCTTGCTTCTCTTCTGCCTTTAGCCTCTCCCTTTCCTCTGAAGCTTCACTTTTTTTGCCCTCCCCCGTTAGGGCATTTCTGTCTCAGATGTTGCTTTTGATGGGATTTTTTTTTCCCTTACCCGTCTTAGTTTCTTCTGACCCCAATTCTGTTTTTATAATGAGGCCATGCTAATTCGTGCTGAGAGCTTACGAGTTTTCTTTAAGCACAGGGAGAGGTCACTGAGAAATGGCTAGGCATGTTTCTTTCTTCCCATGGCTGCTGTTCAGAAGGTCTGATCAATTTATTTCCCTATCACCATCAAACCATTTCCTGGCTAAATTAACAGCAGTGCCTTGTGCAGGCATTGTGTTGGGGGGGAGGGAGGGGACAAATAAATTGATGGAGGAAATGGAGGTAGGAAGACAGGGTATGTGAGAAGATAGGGCTGGACTAGCAAAGGTCTGCCTACGCAAATGCCAGCTGCTTTGTCATTGCATGGCAGAGGCCAATGATTTTGCACAGTGTTACTGGTAAGGAAAAAGCAAATTAAACAGTTATTAGAGAGAGGCAATCAGTTGGTACCTTGCAGTGGGCTATAAGCAGATCTGTCAGTCGTCTTTATTAATTGAAGACATGCCTTAAGGGGAGCCCTTTTTAGGCATGTTTACTTAGTTACATAGAAGGTCCTGTCCCTTAGCAAGAGCCTTATCATTGTTATTAGTGGTAATACAATAATAATAGTAATAATGCTGGCAAATATAACTTCCTCCTGAATGAATGCTCTTGGAGGGTTTTTTTTATTATTATTATGAAAAAATCAGCCTCCTCATGCTGGGCTCTAATTACCATTTTTATGAGAACTACATGTTCTCTTATTCATGCAAGAAGATTTGTTTATCAAGGGTTTCTCTTCCAGTGCTGCTTTTGTAGAGTTTATCTCTTCATCCTTAGCAACAAGTGTTAGGGTGGTAGGCTAAATGAAAGGCCTGAGTTACTGGGGTAGGTGTAAAGGCAAAAGGATTAGATTTCCTTGTCTGGAAAAAAGGCAGAAGGGTCAGATTCCTGGTCAGGGTGAATCGGTACAGATCCAGTGGAGGCTGTGATGCCACATTGCTTCTTGCCATTTGAAACTTCCATACAGACAGAGAAAAAGAGAGCGAAGCAGTTAATCTGTGTTTAATTAAGCATGCAACATCTCATCCTGATTGGGGAGCAGTTTAGAAAATGAAAAATAAAATCAGCTCTTCTAGCCACCTTCTAACATGAACTTTCTATGCCTTGGCTCATCCAAGCAGGGCAGTTCAAACCAGAACAAAACCATAGCAAGCTCTCTTCAAAGTGGGTAACCAGAATTATACCCTCTTTGAGATGAGATCTCACCAGTGCTTTTTATAATGACATCTCCATTTCTTTGTCAACACACAGTCACCCCTTGAGGTGTTAGTGCTCCCAAGTCTGTCTGCTCCACTATTCTTTCCAAGTAACAAGCTCCCCACTTGCATGAGAAACTTTTGCTATAGTGCCTGACCTTGCACTTTGTGCTTTTCTTATTTCTGTTTGTCCAGTCCTCAAGGTCGGGCAGTTCTTTGTTTATATGTCTCCGTCATTCTCTGCATTGACAGTGTTTTCCAACTATGTGTCATCAGTTCACTTCAATAGCACACTCTTACTTTTATGCTAAGATCAATCATGAAAATATTAAATAAAATTGGTCTCAGTCCTTGAGGAGCTCTATTAATAAATTCCCCTTTCAGCCTGACCAGTTGTCATCTCTTTCATCAATTCCTTATTTGTCTTAAAATTCTTTACTAATGCTATCATCTACATCTTAACTAATAATCCTCTGTAAGACACTGTATCCAATGTTTTACTTAAACGGTGATAGATTAGTCTTTACTGCATTTCTTTTGTTTAAAAAATCAGTTATCAGAAAAGGCAGTCCGTTGGTTTGGAGCTTTTGGAAAAGCCGTACTGCATTTTATCCTATTTTCCGCTTACCTTGATGTCTTTAATTACTTCTGCATATATTCCAAAGCTTTGCATACTGCCAGGATCATATAACTAAATCGGTAGTTGCCCAGATCACTTTCTCTTTTTTTCTTACTTGTATGTTTTAAGTCAGGTATTCTGCAGTCATATATAATACCCTTCTGTATTGACAGGTGTACTTGAGATCCTTGCAGCTTATCCTGCAATATCCCTTATCAGTTCTTAAACATTCTGGGGTGAAAGTTCTCTTGTTCCACCTCCTTGAGTGCGGTATGATCTTGGAGTTTACTCTACTGCAGGAATTATCATTTCCATTTTCTCATTCCCACTAGCTATACGGCCTTTGTCCTACACTCAGCATCACCGTCGCTATTAAAAAATTAAGCCATGTCTTCATTTACTTTTTGGCATGCGCACAGATTATCTTCAGTCTCTACTGCATGCCCACTGCATAGAATTCTTGCTTATTTTCTCTTTGCTGTCCTTTTATTAATATGACCAAAGAGTCTTTCTACTACTTTTGATAGTAAGTATCCTTTGCAAGGTCTGGCATATCTTGACTTTTGACAAGTATTACTATATTTGTACACTTCTTGACCATGGAGAGAATATATTCCTCATTGCTCAGTTCTTTCTTCTGTTCCTGATAGGTTCTCCTGTTGCATGAATATCCTTTTTACAGGGATTTTTTGTTCCTTACTTGGGATACAGAAACTGCAAGAGAACTGTGTGCTATCATTCGAGGGTGTCATCGTGTGGTGAGAGAGAACGTGCAAGGTTTCACAGTCAATACTTGAGTGCATTAAAAAAAACAAAACCAGCTTTCCATCAACTTCTCATTTTCCTCCAGCTCATCTGTTTTAAAAAGAGACTGTAAACTTCTGTATTTAAATAAGCAAGTTTAAACCATGGGTTCAAATGCAGCCTCTGCATCTGAAACTGGGAGAAGCTTCCAGCAAAATTCCCAACTTTGCGGCTTGGATTTGTGTCTATTTTGAGCATGCGTTTGTGGAGTTGATAAGGTAGAAATAAATTTTGCCTCTGCTGCTCCAGTAATGAGTGGGTGGAGTCGTCTCATTGTGAATAATACTTCCTGGGACAGATTATAGCTATTGAGGTAGAGAAGGATCGGGAGACCTCGGGATGTGAACAGGTGAGATCAATCCAGACTTCAGTAATACTGTCACTGTGGTGCGCTTGCTCTCCTTCCATACAAAATGAAAGCAAGCAAGGTGCCTCCCAGATTACTGCTCAGTGAGGATTAGACAAGAAGGAGTTTGCTTGGATCTGAGCTTATTTGTATTCATTGGAGTCCTTGACGCCCACCTCAATTCCAGCAACCTAAAAAATAATGGTTACGTTAAAGCTTTCCAGCAAATGCCCACAACACAGATCATTATCGTCTGAGTGACAGGAGGGAAAGAGATGAGGGGGAGGAGAGGCAGGGGGAACCTGCATCCTCCTGCTGCTGCTGCCTGGATTTGCATTGTGCAACACTCCAGTGGACAAGAGGGGGGGTATTTTTTTCCCCAATATAAATGCATGTATTTGTCCTAACAGTGAAAGTAGGGCACATGTGGTTGCACACAAATATTCAGGCGTCCGCAAACACTGAATTTAATAGAAGAGCACACAGCTACTACAGTACCTGCAGTCACTGCCTGCACAGACAGTTGTGTCTGTGGCAGCATTCATACAGACACCCTCAAGCAACAAAAAACCCCAAACCCCCAAGAAGTATCTGTATTTTCACACACACTGTCTATGGGCTACCAATTTAAAAAGCAAAAGAATACCCCAAGAACAGAAAACTGATTTAGCAGCAATACAGGGTATACATTAGGGATCTGACCCTTGCACCTCTTCTGGCCCAAGTAGTCTTCCTTTCTGTAATTCTTCATAGCCTACTGTTTTGCTCCTCCGTAACCCTTGGACTCTAGTAACTTGAGGCTGTGGATTACTTGAGGGCACAGGGTTAGCTAGAGAGCTGTGCCTTTTAAACCGGTGTAGGTTATCTGAGTTTTTATGAAAAAATACCTACACAGTTGTGTACAGAGCAATTTGAACCCACCTAGATGCACCAGTTTCTTCTGTCCCCCGTCCCTGAGCCCAAAGCCTCATGGTATACTAAGTTTAATGGTAACTATTCCTCTCTTTTCTCCTTAGGTAATGAATAATTAGTGTAGGATAGTAGTGATAAAAAGCTGTATTCTGGAGCTTGTGTACCAAATGGGTCAGTACATGAGTGGCTGGGTTACCCATGTACAGCTGTCTAGGACNCTCTTCAGGACATCCAAGCAGGATACTCTACGGTCCCAAAAATGGCATCAGCTGCCTATATTTAGGAAACTGAATCACAGTCTATTTGATTCACAGGAAGGTAGTATAACAGTTTAGTATTGGATCTCAACAAAACCTGAGTACACAGCAATGAAAAATGCTTTATAAGGTTCATAGCCAATATCTATGCTTGCACAGAGGCAGACCTATAACTGCAATAAAAGCCACCCAAACAGACAGGACTCGAAGGCTAATTATCTAAATGCATTTTCCCCTTCTCTTTTGTTTTTATTCTCTATACTTTTTAACAGCAAAGAAAAAACCTGCACATATAGCTATTATTTTGTCCAGGTTTTGTATCTTCCTGATTTGAGCATGTCAGGGCTTTATAGCTCTGCTATTTCATCGTCTCAAGCTTCAGTGTCAGTTTATTTGCTTTGCAACCCATTTTGAGAGGGTTTATTCTTGACCTCAGAGGCACTGTGCGTGTGTGGTTGTAGGGAACTGTAATAGGGGAATTTTTCAGCTGCCCCTTGCTGTAGCAGTGACAAGTTCATCACTACTTGATATTAGCATGTTTTGAGGAGGTCGAAGGAATTTTATGCACATATGCATGAAATCGTTTGAACGTCTTTTGGCAGTTTTGGGAATGAGAAGTCAAGGACTAGATGCACAGTGCAGTCTGCTTGGCACCACTCATCTCACTTCAGGGGTATGTTGGCTG
>VYZW01025553.1:19075-58256 GCA_013401315.1 Balaeniceps rex
GGATACCTCATGTACAGTAAGGCAAATCAAATGACTTCTGTGTGGACAACTGAACCAAGGCCAGAAAGCCTGTAGGAAAGCAGCAAAACAGAGCTCCTTCACATCCTGGGAGATCTTTACCTTCAAAAAGAGTTTTGGGATTGCTGTTGGAATTTAGACTTAGATGAGAGCTGGCTACTGGGAAGGGGAAATTCTTCAGCGGTATTGTCATTCCCACATTGCCGTTCCTGTCCATCAGGGTACTAGGTAAATAGCTTTCTTCTTGGCTTTATAAGTAGAGGTTTCTAGTGATGATGACCAGGTTTCTTGGATTGTGGAGAAGTCATAGTACTTCAAAATAATGGCCCCACTGGGTTTCAATCATCGGTTTCATGATCAGTTCTTGTTCATGACTGGTCTATTTGGAAATAAGCTTGATGTAGACAACGTTGCAAAACTCTACCTAAATTTGATCTATTGGCAGTGATCTGGACTGGAACCTCAAATCTAAATGCCTGTGAAACTTTTTTTTAGGGTTTGAATAAAGAACTGTCAGATTTTAGAAGCTTTTGTTCTCTGAGCTTTTGAGGATGAACCTAGGTTGGTGCGTTGCTTCATAAAGTATTCACTGGGAGTTCTCCTGGGCTAGCATTGTATCTTCTCATGGCTTGGATGAGCCACTACCATAAAAAGGTTGGTCATTGCAGAAAGTGATGCTGAGATGGGTCAATAAACAGTGATGCTTTTTTTCCTGACATAGTGATGCAACATACCGTGGTGTGGTGAAAAGGAGTCATACTGTTGCTTAGTGAGACAGTTCTGTGTAATATCACAAAGTAATGTGACATAAGATGGTATGCATTTCACATAAAAGTGAGATCTGGTCATGCATGGTGCCTGTTTGCAAGAATTAGATGTTAGCATTTTTCCCACTTTGTCTCTGGGCTGCACCCTCAGTGTTGCTGAATTAAGTCTAGCTGGCAGAGGCACCAGAGCCACACAATGATTTTGCTCCATCTACTTTTATGACCAAAGGTAACAAAACCACAAAAGGACTCAAGCTCTTAGGCCTTCTTGGTGGCTTTTACCGGAGCTGTCCCGTCAGGCTTAAAGTAGAGGTGTTGTTTGGTAGTGCTTGGATGGCAGATAAGTGTACCAAAGAGATGGAGTAAAACTCAAGTTTAAAACATTAATAAATTGCAAACCTGTTCTTTTACACTGTATTTTCTACTACTCTAATTGCAAAACCCTGTAAAAAGTCATGTTACTGTAACTTGGGATAACTACCTTACAACTGGAAGCGCTGTTTTTTAGCTGCAGTCTCCTTGCAAAATTCCACCTTAGACCACTATTCTCCTTGAACTCTTCTAAAAATTTCAAGTAGATACAGAAGTCATCTGCACAATTTCCTGTGATAAGCTTATTCCATAACATGGCTCTTAAAAAAACACAGACATTCCACTCCAAAGATAGCTGCACTTTAGCAGCAGGTGTAAAAAAAGGCCAGTATTCTACAGGGTATATGTAAATCTTCCAAATCCTTTGCGATAAAGTGCAGTATAAATGTCTGATGATAATGTGGTTTGGAAACATTGTCCTTGCTCTATACCTTGTAGTTGGTTGAATGATTTACTGACTAATTATCTGATAGGAGGCAGCAGTAACTTACCCCCAGACCATGTATTAGCAATGTTGATAAAAAAGACAGCTGTAACCAGGGTGCTTCACCATGATATGTAAGAGGTGGGACTCCTTTTGAAATAATAGTGTCAGCTAATTTAACCCTGCAGACAGCAAGGTTTCTTTAAAAACTTTCTGTGTGCTCAATGTGGGAAAATGTGGGGCCACTGCTGAAAAAGCAGGGACCTGATGTCAAAAGATTTGGAAATGACTGAGATGCTTAATGCCACCTTCACCTAGGTTTTTACTGGGAAGATTTGCCTTCAGGAATCCCAGGTCTCTGACAGCAGTGGGAAACTGGCACAATGAAGACTTACCCCTGGTAGAGCAGGACCAGGTTATTTAAACAAACTGGACACAAACAAGTCCATGAGACCTGACAGCATGTATCCATGAATGCTGAGGGAGCTGGCTGATGTCACTGCGAAGCTACTCGAGATTACTCCTGTAAGGTCTTGGCAACTGGGGGAAGTTCCTGAAGACTGGAAGAAAGCAGGTGTCACACCTGTCTTCAAGAAGGACAGGAAGGAGGATCTAGGGACCTCCAGGATATTCAACCACACCTTAGTCCCTGGGAACATGATGGAGCAAATAATCCTGGAAACCATTTCCAGACCTTTGAAGGACAAGGTGATTGGGTGTAGTCAGCATGGATTTACAATGCAATGACTAGTTCAGTGAATGAGTGTGTATTGGAGATCTTGACAGGGCATATTGTTTGTTTTGACTTTAGAAAGCCTTTTGACACTGCCTCGCCTTTTGACAGTCTCCCATAAGATCCTCATTGACAAAGTGATGAAGCATGGACTAGATAAGTGGACAGCAAAGTGGATTGAAAATTGGAGACACTGTTCTTAGTGACAGCCAGTGAAGATACAAGAGGCAGTGGCCACAAATTGTAATACAGGAAATTCCATTTAAATGTAAGAAAAAACTTTTTTTACTGCAAGGGTGCTTGAACATTGGAACAGGTTGCCCAGAGAGTTATGGAGTCTTCATCCTTAGAGACATTAAAAATTGGACACGGCCCTGAGAAACCTGTTTTAGTTAACCTTGCTGTGAGTAGAGGGGCTAGACTAGGAGATGTCCAGAGGCACTTTCCAATCTCAGTGATTATCCTATGAATCTGGGTGCTTATGTGACAACGTCTGTGTTAGGCCACAGCTCTAAGTAGAGAACAAAGGTAAAGCTACTGGATGGACAGAGTCCTGTACGTAGAAGAATACCTACTGAGACCCTCGCTTTTCTTGTAGAAGTTCTCTTGAGCTCATTTAAAAGTGTCTGAATAGCATCTCTTGGTGGTTTGCTTTTTCCAGACTTCTTTGGCATGAAAGAACTGCCAGTCACAAAAACACCTTGCCTTCTGGTAAGGTTTCCTACTCTGGTAAGCAGAGAATTTTATTTTTTTTAAGTATCTCAGCTCCCACTTGAAAGTTAGGAAGGAAGAATTGTGTATTCACAGAATAAACAATGAAGAGAATATGCACAAGATGCTCACTTTCCCCTTAAATCGTAGATGGATGAATGTATATTGACCCATATGTGTGACGCAAAAGCAGTCCAGAGAAGGAATGAAGAAAGAACAATTCTTGTACTTAATGCTATCCAGGTTCTTCAGAAGTATTCCACGGATTCACTTGCATATTGAGCTGGTCCCCCTTATCTTACCTGGGTAACTTGCTCTTTCGTGTTTTGGAATGAAATCTGCTGACTCGGGCAACAAGGTGAAGGTGTATATCAGAACCAGCACTGCTATGGCAAAAGATAAAAGCTTGGGTGAAGTAAAGGCATAGTTGGGCTGCAGATTCCTTATCATGCAAGTGTTATATGTTCAAAGAAAGAAAAAGGCCACCTTGGTCAACTCCAAAGACAAGCTTTTGGCTTTGGCAGTCAGGAGAAGAATAAACATGTAACAGTTTCCTTTATAAACAGAGCATGTTTGTTGTTAAGCTACTGCAGAACAATAAACTTCCTGTGTAAATAATTGTCTATTCCAACCACAGCCCTTGTATGCTGAAAAGATACAGGGACTTGAGGTTCTGATAGAAAATATTGATCTTTTGGTTGAGGTCAACAAGTGGTGATGAGAAGGGAAGGCAGAAGGATGGCAAAGTGTAAGCTCTGTTCACATTTTTTTCCAAGAGCGTCCATTTGAAGGAACCGGAGAAAATGTCCTTGTTTCATTAGTTCATTGTAAAGATCTCCCCTCAGCAATTGAGACATTTAGCCTCTTGGGAAAGACAGCTAAACAGAAATCCATTTACCTTTCACATGTTTTTCATAATTTCCCCTGCTACTTTGGTTAATTAATTATCACCACTATTTGTATTTAAACAAGGGGTCTGTCTCCCTCCCTCCTCCCAAGCCCATCTGCTCCTCCATGACCTTGCTTGTGAAGTCATCGCTGTGCTGACTTTGTGAAAGCACAAACACTTCCATGGCAACAGACAGCTGTGTCACAAAGACAGGGCTGTGACCTCACGGCAGGAAGGACTAGGCTGGTGGTGGGGGAGATACTTTCTCCCACAAACACAGAAGCTTTTGATGATAACAGAGAGGAAGGCAGCACGTTATATCCAGAACAAATGATCTTGCTGTTTGACTGCTTCTGCTTTAGAAGTTGTCCATCACTTTAAATTCTGTTCTTCAAAGACCCTTTTTTAACTTGTGTGTTTTTCATGCAAGGGGAATGGTTTCTCCCTCAGATCTCAGCTCAGAAGACATCTCCAGGAAGAAGTAGGGGATGGATTTAATCACAGAGGACATGGGCCTGAGTTTCTACAAAGCCTGGGAGGTGTCCACATCCAAATTTTCATTTGTTCAGTTTGGTCGAACAAACCTAAGTCTTGAGAGGCACTCTGATTTTTATTCTGATTGCACATGGATTTCTATCTTAGTCTACCCCCACCCAAACTGCCCATCTTCTGAATGAAATTAGGTGTTCCTGTATAGAGCAATCTGGCTGTATAAAGCTTTCCTTTATAAACATTTGCATGGCTGGATGGGAAGTGGAAATTGGGTCTCATGATCTCAAAGCATTTTTAATATAGATGCAGCAAGACACATCAAAGCTAAATAACATACAAGTGGTACTCCACAAGCCGTCTGCAGAAACTGCCTCTATGCGTATTGATTGTGAGGCTACAGAAAATGTATCTTGATCAGCCTGTTGCTGTCTTCTTCCTTGGCTGATTGCTTGGTTGTTCCATGAAATGCCACAGTCTTCAAATCCACACACCTCCTTTGTTAGCTAAAAGTAGCCAGTGTTTCAATATAAGTCATTGCTGCTTATTGCCTGAGAACAATTTATAGTGCAGTGTGCTACTGTGATAGGCTAATCGGGTCAAAACAAACTCTCCCTTTTGGATCTATTCCATGATTAAATCATGCTCGTTCAGAGCATGCATTGTGGGGCTCCGCTGATGTGACCCACAGCAAACCATTTACTTTTCTGGAGTCCATTTTCTTTCGTGTGACATGATGATAGCACTTACATTATACCTTACCTTCACCACATCTTACTCAGCCTTATAGATAGGTAGGGCTCAGAACCCCCATGTTGCAAATGACTATACTGGATCACAGTGAGTGAAAAACGATTTCCTCAGGTTCTCATATCTGTTGCCAAACTAGACAAAAATAATTTCCAGAATTGCACATTTGTTATCCATATGCCAAGCCACCACCTACCTTTTCTGATGGAGGTTTTTTTGGGGGGTGGGGGAAGGAGTAGGGGGAATGAAAAAAGAGGATTGAAGGGAGAGACTTCATTTTACATTAGGATCTGTTTACAACACTTTGGGGAATGTAAGGGACCTAGTACAAATTTTTAAGATTTGCCTAGTTAATAGTTGGAGGCTGAATCTAAGGGAAAATCAAGCCCTTTGTGTCCCATTGAATGGCTCTCACCCAAGTATCATTTTATTTCATGACTGGTTTGTCCTCAGCATCCCATCCAGCGGCTGCAGCTGTTTACTTTGCATCCCATCTGATTCCCTCCTTATGTCTTCTCATCTGGCTCACTTCTTATGTCCTGCTTGATTTTCACTAGAGCATCAACTATTTCCCATCATTTGCCAGTGCCCTGCTCTCTGTGACCTCTCTTCTATACATAGACATTCCTTTCCATTTTCTCTTTACTCGCTTGGATGTTTGGACCTGTGAACATGCATACCACACCTCCTCCACTCACCTGGATCTACTGTAGTGTCCTCTCAGGCATTCATGCAGCTTCTTCTGGTTTGCACTAGCCATATATTTGGTTTTGTTGTATTTTGTTCTTGCAAAAGTAATTTTCTTAGAGTCCTGCACCCTGCATAGTATGGAATGATTATTGTTATCAAATCTGGAGATCTAGCTGCCTCTGATCACTGTAACAGAATAGCTGGTAGAACCCAGAAAGAAACTGGCCTTTCTGTTTTGCCATGCGGCCAGTTTATTCCTTTTCTCTGGTGTAATATCCACTAGAGGACCATGGGGAAAGCTTGTTTTGGGACAGCAGTAATGTTATATTTAAGTATGCTTTTAAAAAAAGAAAAAGGGCAAGAAGTTTCTTTAGTTTGGCGTGTTCTATCAGAGGCAAGATAATAGAATTTCTAAACCCATTGATTTTATGGCATTAAGAATCTGCTTGATAAGTCAGTCTCTGTACAGTGGTGATCACTATCTCCAGCTGTATAAGCAGTACTGTCCCCATTTCATTTTCAATAAGAAATTGAGGGAGACTTTGCTGGAAAATATGGGGAAAATAAGTAGCATAAAATCTCTGTTCTGTTGGGGTACAGCATAGCTATTTATTATTAAATACTGTAGGGGTCAGGGAGAAACAAAGTTGGAAGTGTGAGCAAAGAATTCTTAATGTGAGTGCCAGGCTC
This sequence comes from Balaeniceps rex, assembly GCA_013401315.1. Classification (NCBI taxonomy): domain Eukaryota; kingdom Metazoa; phylum Chordata; class Aves; order Pelecaniformes; family Balaenicipitidae; genus Balaeniceps; species Balaeniceps rex. The sequence continues at coordinate 25,609 of VYZW01025553.1, forward strand.
CCCCAGCAGGCAGTGTGGAGGGCCTGCACAGGAGCACTGCTTGTGGGGTGTTCAGAGGTACCCCAGCACCAGCCTTTCCAATGGGCAGCCTCATAGGAAACGGGCAGGGGAGCTACATATAGGAGACGCTTACGGCTACTCTGAGATGTGTGCGACTAATCCAGGAGCAGCCACTCTCAGCAGGAGGTGTTGCATGGAAAGGGGCAGGAACTGGGGTGGTGGGGAGACCCCAGTTTCTTGCAGCTCTGTGGATGTACAATATTGAAATACGTCTTAGTTCCAGGGGAAAAAAAGGATTGTACCCCCCTTATGGGGTGTCTGAAAAAGAAGGGAAAGAAATGAGGGAAGGTGGAGCCACAAGCAGACCTGTGGTGTTGCCAGGTATCTTGGCCAGATAGATGCGCAACATCCCTTTCCAAATGCTGCCTCCCTCCATGGGGCTGTCCAAGTCTGTTTTCTACTTGGCTGGTTGTGCTATTGAGTCCCATTTGGAAGGATTCACATGTGACCTAAGACTGTCCTCTAGATGTCTGACTCTGTCCTCTACAACATAAATAATGCAAAAACAAACATGCCAAACAGTAACCTTCACTTGTCTCCCTGACACTGCTGGAGGGAGGGAGGAAAGGAAGGAGCGAGTGCGAGCAAGTGAATGAACAAACTGCATGCTAGGCAGGCAGGAGACCGGCAAGGAGAGGCAAGGTACAGCACAAGGAACCATGAGAGCAATTAGATTTGCTCTCCACATAGGTCTGCTGTTTTAGACTAGAACGACTGTTTGCTGGGGCACTGCCCCTTACAGACAAGGCCAGGGAAGCATCCAGCCCCAGCCTGGAGCAGAACAGCCCTGCTCCCTGGCCAGGGCGTATAGGAAGCTTCAGCAGTCTCCTGGCCATTTCTGCTCAGCATGGGCCACAGCTGGAGTCGGGTGAAGGCACCAGTGATGCGCAAGTTAAAATCTTCACTGTGCCACTCAACTGTCCTGGTAGTCTCAAGCAAATTGGTTAATGTTGCACACTGCATGTTCTCTTCCCTGCACCCTCCTCCCCCACCACCCCCCTCTTACCCCAAGTGGAGAAGAGGATCCCTTTTTCCTATTGAATGTACTTGTGATGCAAGTATTCATTAATTGCAGATACAGTTGTACGCGGCATGCGTGCGAAAGTACTATCAGTTTTGTGTGGAAGACAAATGCACGCAGACTTAAATAGCTGAGATTTTTATCTTTCTCCTCCCAGAAAATATGCAGCAAGTTGTCCCCATCTAGGGACTTGGCAAGGAAAAAAGATATTTCTCTATTTCTGTTTTCTCTCCCTGAGATACAGTGAGGTAGTGGACTGACCTGCATATTTCTTCCAAAGAGAAGGGCTTCCCCATTCCAACAGTGGAATGTTTCTGTCTGGTTAAAAATTGTGAGACTTTCTTCATTTGTATGTGGAAGAAAAGCAGAGGCTTTTTTTTTTCTTTTTTCTGATGGTCCCTTGAAACTTCACTGCAGTGGATTCTAGGAAAAAGAGTAAAAAATACAGGTTTTGGATGTAGAGAAAGTATTTTCCCTGTTTGTTACTCTAAAATACACTGTAGTGGGAACAAGGATGGGCGGAGTTCTGAGATCTCACGCAGACAAGCACAGTGGCCAGCAAGTGCTTTGGCAACTGTGAAAGTACCGGGTGCCCAGGGAGAGCACATGTCTAGAGGATCATGGAGTGGTTGGCGCAAGCTTGCCTTTCAACTAAGGAGAGTGCAGTGATTCTTTACCAGAGCCAAGCTGGCATAGACCTGAATCTGATGGATGTGTATAGGACACGTGGGACGGTATCTTGCAAAGGAGCCACCTGGACAGATGGTAAAGGCCAGGCCCCAGCTCAGCTTCTGATCAGGGTCCAAGAGCTAGGCAGATAGCTCTCTCCAAACCAACTGTGAGGTGGGAGAGAGAGAGGATGGTGCACAGGGAAATAAGGAGAAGGACTTCAGCCTGAGAATCTTGGCATCCAGGTGCCTTTGGAGCGAGGCTGTCCTGCTCCCAGCAGATTTCAAGCTGAAGGAAATCCAAGTTTCTGAGCTGATTAGATGTCCCAGCTTACCCATAAAACTGGAAACCTTTTGTTCTGAGGAGAGCAGAAGACAAAGCTGCAAGACAGAAGAGGATGAGGTTGTTGGCATGCAGGAATGCTGGGTAACTTGCTACCTTGAAAGTGAGCTGGGTAAGCTATTGTGGGCTGATTCCCTAGGCACTGCTGCCCCTATTCTGCCGAGCTGTGTTTGCACAGAGCTCTTTCCAAGCCGTCATCTTTGCACTCAGAACCTGCCTCCCCATCTGCTCACCTGCCGTCCATCACTGGCTACACTCTGGGATTAATGTTCCCACTCCTGCATGCCAGCAGTCTGACTCCCTCAAGCTTTTGTAGCTTGCTTTCATGAGGATCGGATCAACTGTTCTCCTCTCCTGCTTTTCAGCACATACCAGCTCAATCTCTGTCATACTCACACACTCTCTCATACACACATACACACACTTCAGCTAAATACCTTTTGCTTGTTGCATTGCTTACAACATTAAGAGAGTTGTTTGCTTCAGCAATGTGATTATCCCATGTGTAAGAAATTTTCTCTTCATTTTTCTTCTTTGGTCGGAGGAAGGCAGTTCTATGCAGAGCTTGCAAAAATTTGTTTTCACCTTTATTAATAGTGAGCAGAATTTTGTCTCTGGTGTATGACAGGGAAGCCTAAGCCATTATTTTATTTTTTTTATTTAAAAAGCAACAACAGTCACAAAAAACTCACAACAGAACGTCTGCGTCTTACCTACATAGATCATCATCATCTCCTAGCTATATGCAGAATAGCCCATTTTCCCCTCAGCCCTGTGCCCTGATGGGACTCAATTCCTAAAGAAATGGGATTTATGATTCACACAGGTTTTTAACATGCCATCAGAATGCTGCTGTGTCTGAAAAGCTATGCTACTTATTTCGGATCCCAGCAGACCTTCTCACCAATATTGACTTGCAGATGAAAGCTACCATGTGCCTTTAAAATAAAGATAGATACTGAGCCTTGTCAGCACACAGTTGCAGGGCACAGGCATCCAGCTCTAGCACAGAAATGGTGGTGGCAGGGGATTTACAAGCCTTTTACTCTGGCAGAGCATCCTCAGGCCTCCGATCCCTCCTCGAGTGGAGAGGAGCCATTTGTGTGCAGACCTGTAAGCTGCTTTGAAGGGTGGTGCCAGGTGTACATTTATGGTCAGCCATACCGGCTTGCCTTGCTCTGAACCTGTCAAGGTGCAAATGAGGAAATGAAGGTTGTCCCTTTGATGACAGAGAGTTTTCTGTCACATGGGACCTACTTCCTGAGCCTTGTCCCCATACGTTCTGGTGGCTGTGGATCTCCACATGGGTCAGGCTGCGCTTACAGCATGTGCAGCGCAAGCCTGTGGTTTTGGCGTTTGCAGCTAGGCAGTGTGTGTGTTGCACTAGGCTTTTGCTGAGCACACTGTGTGCTGGAGCGTTGAAGTAAATAGCGTTGATGCAAATTTTGTGAAGGGCTCAGACCCATGATTAAATGATCATGGATTTACTGTTGGCTGTAGTTTTCTCGCTCTCCTCGTGTACACTCTTAGCAAGTGCTGGGAGGGAGACTAGAGTTGTGCCATATCAGATGGATCTAAGCCTGATTTTTGGTATTTGCAATGTTTTAATAATACTCCTTTTCCACCTTGGAAACAAAACACAACCTAATCACCCTCTCTGACTTTACTGTAGGTTCAAGACAGATTTCTGATAAACTGTTTTCAGAGTCCAGGATGGGTTAGAAGCAGGCAAGATAATTATGGTGGGAGAATACTTGAATTGAGAAATAGTAAGGAAAGAAAGGAGTCCATGTACATCTGGGATACACGCATGTCTGTGTGAGAGGATGCGAGTGCCCACTGCTCTCTCTGACTGTATGTGTGTCATCTGCTTGGGCTAATGAGTTTCTCTGGCTTACAAAGTCACCCAGCACTGCCTGCCTGTGCGTGTTTTCCTGCCCTTGGGGTAATGACTTGATCCACAGTGGTAGTTAAATTGGGCTTTAGTCCGTTGTATTTGCTAACATCATGCCCACAGTTACACAACTTCAGCTGATGGTGAAGCACAGTCAACTATCTGTGTCAAAGCTATTTATTTTAGTCTTTTATCTAGTTCTTTTCTTGTTCCCATTGTTGCTGCAGAGTGAAAAATGTATGAGTTTTTCAAGCTGACCACAGACAGTTGCTCCAGGACCTTTCTAACAAAGAGTAGAGGTAAGAGGAGATTGAAGGGGATGCTGATAGTATCCCTTCTGGCAGGTTCGGCTGCTGGGGCTCAGAGCCAGCTTTGAGACTGTGCCCCCCTTCTTTTGGTGGCCTTGGACAGAGTGTCGCAGGCAGCGCTGTCAGAGGCTTCTGCAGGACCAGTCTCCCTTCCCGTGGGAGCTGCTTTTAAACTGAACCTCTACAGTTCAGCCCCTGCCTGAGCTACATCATACTAAGAGTGCCAGTCTCCAGTTCAGCCACAGCCCTGCCTGGCCATGCACGCTGTTAATCCAGAACCCCAACCTGCAGCTGATGTCCCAGCCTGGCCACAGCCCAGCTCCTTCACCATGGCTCTGCCCAGCCATCACAGGGCTGTGTCTGACCCCGGGTACCCTCACCAGGACTGATCCTGACCCCAACCTGCAGGCCGATGCCCTGGCCTGGCCTCAACCCATCCCAACCTCTTTCCCAGGGCCCTGTCTGGCCATCCCAGGTCTGTGTCTGGCCCTGGGTACTCTCATGCATGAGGCTAGTTCCTGACTACCACTTCTTTCTTCATGGTGCCTGAACACAGAGCTATCAGGGTCTAAGATGCACATTGAAGCCAGCACAGAATAAAAAAAATAAATATTTGATTACATACATGATAGTCAGTATGCTGAGGCAAACTCACAGCCCTGATCTCCAAACTTAGCTGTGTCTGGTATCTTGCTGGGTTCAGGTCTGTGTGAGAGAGGTGTTGAGATAGTTTGGCTGATTGGTCTCCCAAATGAGTGCCGGGCTGATCGTGAGCAGTCTGTGTTGCTTGCTAAGGGATAAGTAAGGTAATGTACAATAAACTACTGTTATGGCTGGACAGAGGATTGATATCCAACTGGATAAAATCATTAGGAGCACAAGCCACTGTCACCTGGACCTTTAGTCCTGTGAAATAAATAATGTTGTGGCATGGATTTCATTTAATAATGAGCTGATCATAAACACAAGGTGTCCCTCGTGGGAAATGCAAACATTTGAGCACTGATCTTTCTCCCCGGTCAGAGCAAGTAAGTCAGCCTAAAGAAATTTGTCTTAAAATTATAAGTATTGAGGAAGGCAGACTCTCAAAAATGTGAAAGCATTTCACTTGCTTCAGGTTCAGTTTCTAAATCTCTTAAGCCTCTTCAGGGCCTCATGCAAGCTGTGGCACAGGACCTACTACATGCTTCTTCTCTCTTACGGGCCCTGCACTCCATCAGACTACCTCTTTTGTAGTGCATTAGACCCTTATCTTGAGTCTGAGTTATCACAGAGAACAGTTTTATTTCATCAAAACAAAGAAAAATGTTTCGGTCAACCTTAGTGATGATTATGCAGCCAAGCACAAGGAGTATAAACAAAACAAAACATATTTTCACTATGCATAGCTTTTCATTCTAGATTAAAGCAAACAACCAGAAAGAATATTGGTCTCCCATGAGAGAGCAATGTATTGGTGAATCTTCTGTAAGAAGATGCAGCAACTTTGAGAATAAAATGGCCGTTGGGGAGAATTTTTGAAACAGATTTAAAGGGCAAATATGCAGAAAGCAAAGAAGCAAGAATTTCATGCTGCTTCTACCATAGTAATAATAATACTTTGCCCAGTGCATATGCTTTACTGCTCACTGTAGCCAAGAGCGAAATTCCCTGCCCACCAAACAAAATCAGCAAAAGGCAAGACTGGCTTTGCAGGCAGGAAAACTTCACGGGTGCATCCATCAAATCCTGCAATGGGACCAGTGAAGCACACAGGCTGCAAGGCATCAGTAATGAGAACTGGAGAATAGAAAACCCTCAGCAGTACGGGCTCAATAATTAATCAAAGCTGAAAATCTTTTTAACGAAGGCAGCAGCCCGGCAAAACAGAGAGAGAGCATTTAGGGAGTTAGGGGTCTGAACAAGAGAGGAGGAGGTCTCAAAAAACAAGTTATCAAGGGATGGGGAAAGAATGGCCACAGCATTTCCCTTCCTGAGGTTCTCAGGAATGCATTGAAGCCAATACAGTGATAGATAGGAACGGTATTAATCTTCTTGCTTTTTCTGTGATCTGATCCATGTAAGTGTCTCTACCAGTGGTTAGCTACTATTGTAAGAAAGAGGTCATTCTACAGAAGAAAAGCTCCTGCTCTGGGGGCCTGCATCCTGGAGATGCCTTGAGTTTTCAGGGTGACACCTTAAATGTGTTTCTCAAAGTCCCTGTTCTAATGTATAAAGTTGTCTGGCAAAATTCCCAGGTGAGTCTCAAGGCTTACTTAATTATGAATCAAAGCCTTAATGTAATACCTTGTGCTTCTACCCCTTTCAAACTGAGGACCTAAGGTTGCTTCTCACACCAAGGGGAGGAAGTGATTCATATGTAGTTGGTTGTGAATGGCAGATGCACTGCAGCAGTAGCAGATGTGAAATAAGAGCCTTGTGATCCTGGCTCCCATGCACATTGCGAGCCACAGTGCTTCCAAGGCCATGGAAAAGCAAGCTGTTAGTCACAGCAGAGTTTTGACTAAGCACTTGAAACTTTTCTGCCCTGAAGCTTGATGCTTCTTTTAAGGTACAGACCAAGATAGTATAGAGATGGCTTCTATGAAGAAACCAAATAAGTTCAGTGGGTGTGTTGGCAAGAATACTTTTCCTGTGATGGCGAGAAATACTTGTCCAGATGCCTGCATTGCCTGCACTGTGATTCATGGTTTTGTCATGGGTACACCATGGGGACTGCTGTTCCCCTATCTGGTAGTGAGCCCTCACAACTGAAGAAGTGCCTATTGGTTGAGAACTTGGCAGCAAACCTGCTCAGGAAAACAGCTATCGAGGGACACATTACCATTATCTGCCACTCTCTTCTCCAGCTGTCCCTTGGACACATGGCCCATTTCAAAGGCTTTGATGTGATGTTCAAAACCCTAAGAGAACTACTAACTCCTCTGTGAGACTGTATTACTTCCATACGTAGCTGCATTATACGCTTGATCAGGTAGAGTGACGCAGATGACACAGCAGTCCCAGTGACTTGCATCTGTATAGTGGAGTTCTCTGATGCATGAAGAAAAGGTTACCAAATCCTTGCCCTGCCAAAGGTGGCACCTGCATCTGTGTGACCTTCCCACAGCAGGATCTTTGGTCTTACTCTTATGCCTCTCACCTGAAAAACATGCTCCTTTTTTTCTCCCATATAAGAAGAAAAGATCATTGTTGTTGTTTACGCTTAGGGGAAGCATGCAACTAAAAATGGGGATGGGGCCAAATTAGAACTGATAGATAAAATGGATTAGGCAGATAGATGGAAACCAAATTAGCTGTGAAGCCAGTGTCAAATAGAATAGAAAATCATTTCCACCCAATAGCCAGCTGAAAGATTTAGCAAGACAAGAAGGAAATAATCAAGATTACCTAATTGCCAAGTAACCTCTCAGTCTTTCTTTTACTCCCTTTCTTCCCTGATGCAATCTGTCTCAGTTTTCTCCATTAAAATGGAGGAAAACATCTTTTGATCTGGTCTGCAATGTGAACTGCAAGACAGGCTCAAAGAAACCCCCTCTGAAAGAAAGGCCCTTTGTGTAAAGCTATCTCTAATGTGCTATGCAGCTGCCTCATGAGGTTTTTGGCTAAAGGGAATAAAAACCAACATGCTAGCAAATACTATGTATGCTCTTCCCTTCTGGGTTGCCTCTGCTATCTAGCACGTCACATACAAAGTTTGATATGGGAACGCTTCGTGAAGAGCTAAGTAAATAGTGGGGATATATGGGGTGCATTTTCTCTCCATGAATTGCTGATAATCCCTTCCTAAGGGTGGAAAGGGAGAGCTTTAAGGAGCTGAAGAGCAGCTTTGTAATTAGTGAGAGCCCCTGGCCACATTGAGAAATAGCGTTCAACAGCAGTGTTCTTGCAGAAAACAGAATTTATTACATGAATTGCAGTGATGGAAATCTTCTCCTACAAGCCTGGCAAAATGGGTCTAACTTGTGTTTCCTTTCTATTATTTCTAAAGGACTTCAAGATATGTAAAGACTATAGTATAACCTGTTGGTAGAAGGAGCAGGTAAAGAGCTACATGTGTCAGGAGACTGATAATAGCCTGCTTAGATTTTCCTGCAGGTGACTTGTTCAAACCTGGAGTGGGAAAAAATAGTCAGAGGTGACTCTCAGTGGTGAGCTTACTTTTCCTTTCAGAGTATATTGACCATTACTGATGAAGTCCCTCAGAAGCAGGCTCTCTAGATTCCTACAACCTGCAAAGATACTGGGTGATGCTAATAGGTGTCAGGCACCTAAGTGGAAGTTGGGTGCCCATACATTTTCCATGGTCTTCCTCCTGAGCTGTGAGGCCGTGGGATGATGCCTGGCTGGTGGTCACTCTGTGACGGTTCGAAGAGCATAACCAGAAACAGCCAGTTTTGATTGCCACATGCTGAGGGGAACTGTGAATAGTGGGTAGCAGCTCCATCCAGGCAGGTTTGTTGCAATTTGCAACTGCAGTGGGGTGACCGACTGCCTGCTCTTCCTAGAGGAGCTGACTTTGGCCAGCGGCTCTCAGGTGGAGAAGGGGTGAGTTTGGAGCTCTTGCTGGGATTGTGCATAAACCCTAAATGTTATTTTGGCTGACTGAATGCTTCCTGTGAAGTAGGAAAGAGGGTACAATGTTATTTAGACTGGTTATTTCCTTTAGAATACCGTTAGGCTGGTATCTATGATATTTTCATTTCTTCTCCTAGATTAAAAGGGATAGAAGACTCCCTTGACAATATCTTGGTTCTGTTCAGGGCTGAGATTAGCTTTTGTTTTTAAGTCTTCCTTCATTATTGAAAACCAAAGAATTTCCTGAGTTGATAAAAGGTGTGATGTTACTAAATGAGGCAAGTAGAAAGTTAAAATGGAGATCTCTGTGGTTTAGACCTGCGTGCCTCTGAAAGGCAAAGAGGTAAAGAAAAAGTGCTTGACCTTTTCAGCAAGGTTGGAGCAAAGATTCTGCTATAAAAGCTTTCCAGACAGCACTGCTTTAAGTCCTGTCAAAACGGAGGCTTCAGCCACATAAGGAAGAGTGGTATCTAAGCAGGTGTTTTGCTGTGATGGTTGGGTTGACTGGGTCTTAGAGGCCTTCGATGAGTTTATGTACCAGTTTACAGAACTCTGTGAGGATGTATCAATTCTATAAAAATCTATAAAGCCATTTGCACCCCACAGCCATTACATCAAACAAAACTAAGTGAAGACTTTAATAATTTCAGTGTTGTCCGTTGTACTAGTGTTGATAGTGATGCAGTGCAGCGGGCGATGAAGTTTTGCTAGTAGAGTGAACACTGGAGTCTTGACTGGGACTCCTTGAAAGCTACCCCTCAGCACTTGACATGCTGTATGGGCGGTCTCCCAATCAGTGGTGTCCCTAATCAGATTTGCCAGTGATTCTCTGTCACCGCAGTCATATCACAATGCCAAATTTGCAGAGGCTGGTGGCATTGCAGTATCTGCAATGCTAGGTTTTGGTCAAGTACTGTGCTGCACCACTGGGGCTGTGTCCCAGCCCCCCACAGCAGGAGCAGGGAAGTGAGATGGCTGGAAGTTGACCATGCTCAACTTGCCCAGTTGCCCTCCAGGACAGGGCCAGGACAGAGAGGAGCTGCTACTCGCAGGGCATCCATGTTTCCTGAGAGTAGACTGGGTGAGGGAGGGGGTTGTACGTCGTAAAGACAGTCCGTGAACTAGTGCTGTGTTCCTGACAGGAGCCAGAAAGGCCTATTCTTAAAATAAGTACCTCTTCTGAGAACCTGGTTTAATTTTTGCCCCTTGGGGAGATTGCTTTGAAGAAGAGAAAAGTGCTTTTACAGCAGACTTGCAAGCAAATCCTTTCCCTTCAGTGTCATTTCCTACTTGTTGAGAAATGGAGAGTGGTTCTGGGGAAAGGAGCATTGAAATGATCTTCTAAATCACTTTGGTTATGGATCTCTTTGGTATTGTGTGAAAACCTGGTGTAAATACACCATTAAGAACAGACCTGGTTGCAAACAGGCCACACATAGCCAATGTATTCAGATCAAATGGGTATAGTGAAAGCTTTAAATAAGTAGCAGATAAAGGGGGAAAATGCCTATTAAATAAATAAGCACACACACAAAGGCACGTACAAAGCAAGCAAGAGAAAAATCTCATGTGAGCCTCATGGGAAATAACAACATTACTGTAGGAGACTAGGCAAAGGAATGAAGCTAATAAATGAGAAATATCTAGTATATCAATTCTATACCCTGGCAGTGAATTGTGCTGTTTTATACTGCAACTAAGACTCTGGATTTTATTTATTTATTAACATAAAGAATCAGAATAAATATTGAAGATTCAGGAGGGATGTGTGAACTGAATCCATTGCTCCAAAGCTATACTAACAGAAATGCATGGAGAATGGCAAGTGCTAAGGTGACTGAGACCATCAGATCTGTGGAAGACTTTTCCACTTCTTACATTCTGCCACACAGCATGACAGTAACGTGACAAAACCTGCCTTGGTTTTCCAAGGGTTGTAGGTCTGAGTGATGTAGTACCAAGGGCTAGAAGTCTAGCAGTTTCAAGGGCACCTTTGGAGGTCAGAATAACTTGCTTGTATGAACTTTTTTTTCTGAAACCCCATTTACTGCTGATATGTTGTTTTAACTTGGTCAGGAAACAGTTATAAGTGGCAATATAATGCAGCTGGTATCTGATAAGGATGCAGAATGAATGCAGTTTGCACAACACCGAGTCAAGGGAGGCAGCTAAAAAAGTATCAAGAGGGTAAAAAATAAAGTAGGGGAATGCTTTTATTTTGCACCTTCTAGCCTTCTCAGGATTTGTTTAGTTCTTCTTTTCCTGCTAGAGAGCTCATGTCACCCACCATTCGTGCACATAAAAACACAAGTGTATAAATTATATCCACATAAATGATCACTGAAAGAAATGGCAGCATTTGCCCATCTTTAGTATATTACAGCTTAGCTTAGATGAAATCTCCAAATTAAGAATGAATATTTAGTTTTAACTCTCCTTTCCTGTACACATGCATTATAGTAAAGCCCTTAAAGACAGTATAATAACATATCAATTCTCAAATAACACAATGTAAGACATTCATATTTTTCTATGAGCTTTGACAAACATGTAGGATCTTGCAGCTGTTCAGTATTCTGATTATTTCAGACAAACAGAGCTTGATGAAGGTTGCTTTTGAGAAAAGTATCTGAACAATGCATCATAGATGAAGAGTTATTAAAATGGCCATTATAGTCAAAAGTGTGTGCGTGCTAACACATATGGAGTTTTGTGGATAAATTGCAAAATGAGCTCGTTACAGACACAGGTAAAGTCTTGCTTCCATTGCTGTCCATATTACTCTTGGCCTTTGGTTTCAAAAAGTATGGCCCCATAACTTGGCGTTGTTCTTCATATATGTATTCCACTGTAGTTTTGCTATCAGCATTTAATACAATTAAATGCATTGGGCTTCCCTGATGTATCATAGCACTTCATGACAGAAGAGACTGCTGTTTGGGAGGCTGGAAAACTGTCTGGGTATGACTGGCCTTCTTCTAAGACTTGTTGCGTTTCTGCTCTGTTTCTGTTCTCTCTGGGACTTGTTCAGTCTCAGATTTCACGTATCAACCTCTTACTGCCAGAGCTGCTGATTTTATCACTGTTAAACCAGGCCCTGGGCTATAGTGTCTTTCATATTAATAATGATTATTTGGAAAGCCCAGGGAGTTTCAGGACTCCTTTCCGTTCATAGTTATGTCATAGCCTCTTCAAGCAAGAATGCTGTGCATTTATACAAGTGAACAAAATATTTTGAGGGGAAAAAAATGTGATTTATGAGCTGTTTATATGTGCATCTGTCTAACCTGAAATCATGCATCTTATAAAGGGGACTTAGGAAGGCCTATTTTTTGACAGATTCTGGAGTCTGTTCCTTTTATCAGGAAAATTGTCTTCCTCTTCTGGGGTGAACTGCATTTTGCTTTTGCTGTGATGGATCTTTCAGTGCTAAAGATTTTATTATTCCTAAAGAAATTCACTAGGACAGGTATGAGTTGGGGTCAGCCAGGACCAAGCACAACGGTCCTTGCATAATCCTTTTGTATTTGAGGTTAAGTCACCTCATCTGCTGTATTACCTTTCCCTTCCTGGAAACAGCAGTCTTTGAGTTAAATCAATGTACACATTCAGAAGATTGTCACAAAAATAATCAGTTTTTCATGCAATGTGCACAAATTATTTCAGGCTACTTTAAATATGTCATAGGTTTATTGGTTGCAACCTCTAGTACAGAAGGACCACCTCTCTCTCTCTCTCTCTCTCTCCTTCTACCCCCCCAATGTCAAGTGGATTGGGGACAAGGGACAGAAGCAAGGACAAGTTTTGGTGAAATTTTATTAATTTGTTGAAAGTAGCAATAAGGGAAAGGTGAAAGATTTTGGAAACCTGTGAATGGAGGTGACCTGGGTAATATGTATTGAGTAACAGGGATGAAATCTATGATCCAGGAGACACAAAGAAACAGAATATTGCTAGGAATTTAAAAAGAAATAGTTGATGCTGTTTTGCTTTGGTTTGGACATATCACATGCATAGAGAAACTAACTACAGTTTATTGCTACATTTTGATAACAAATTACATGTAAGCCTCAATTAGTTTATGCTTCCGCACAAAAAGGTTGGCAAGATGTCACAAACCATGCACACTTAATACAACTCTGTGCGTCTGTTACTCTACCAAATAGCTGGCGAAATTCTACAGTAATAAATTACTATTGTGAAATTCTACAGTAATAAATTACTATTCAGAAGTGTTTATAATCTCAAGGGAAAAATAAAGAAACCTAAATCTTTTGTTTAAAATATAATGCACAGTGCAAGCAAAATTATTACAATACATACCTTAAAGAGAAGGTAATTTACTGTTAAAAACTGTCAATTATTACAGGCAAGCCTACAAGAGTAATAAAACAAGCAAAACTGTCAAACATAAAAAAGAAACCCATGGAAGGGGCAGCTTACACATCTGAAGTTTTAGGAAAAAATGTCAGATAAATTTGAGAAATAATTCGTACTGGTTGTTTAAAGCAGTAATAAAAGGCATGCACAAGTAGAGAATTAAGCCAATATTGCCCAGTTTTAACTGGCATTTCTTGGGTTGTTGGTTTGTTGGTTTTTTTAACTTGACTATGCACATGTCCATCTGATTTATGCATCTCCATCTCCTCTGTACAGAGACGGGGAGAAACATTATGATCATGTTGCAGATGGGGTAAATAGAATTGCTTACAATTACAAACTAGATCAGTTGCAGAGCCAAGAAAAGGAGCCAGATTTTCTCTTTCTTCTTTACTTTGAATCCGATGTCCAATTTAGTGAAGACTGTGGCTCTAAAGTTACATTAAATTAGTTGTCTGTTCCCCCTCTCCCCTGACCTGTGTAAACATAATAGTTCAGACCCTCAGCTGCTAAAATCACTGCAGCTCCATCTGGCCCATTAATGTGTGTATACATGCCAGTGGACAAGATTGCAAGTTGTTACCTACTCCCTGCCTAACAAACCTGGCAAAAAAACAAGAGTAATAAACACATAAAACTGTCATTAAAAAAATTGCCAGCTTAGGTCTCGGAGATTTCTCCCTCTGCACCATGATGGTGAAGATAATAGCCCAAAATCCCCCATCTAATACTCTATCAATAAAGGAGTATTCTTCCAGTGAGTGTTGAGTAGAATTCCGCAAGCCTAGTATAAATAGCTTACATACATATAATAAGATTCTTCTCTCTTTTTTGGGAGAGAGAGAGAAATCTGCTGGGCTTTATGCAGGTAACAGGTTCCTAATCTCATGTCTCTATAACTTTAATAATGGAATTAATGACAGGATTAGCATAGCGCATCAAGATGATCTCTCACGTGAAACCAACAGGAATGTCATGGCAAAGGGCTGGTCAGCAGGGATGCTTGATGGTAACTTTTTTTTTTATTGGGTGTGGGAAAGCAGAGATGTACTTTCTTTAGCCTCAGTGCCTGGGATTTGGCAATATTCAGAAGTGTTTTGCCATGTGGGAAATTAAAATCTGCAAGTACAAAATGGCTTATTTAAAAACAAAGAACAGCAACAAAACCCATGTTAGTTCAATTAAAGGGTCAGTGCAGGGAAGCCAAAATAGATTTTTTTATTTGCTAAGAAGCAAGGAACTGGAAAAAGATACATCTATGTAGCAGGTATTTCTAATTAACCAATGAGAGCAAAGGCACTTGTTCCACTTAATCACGAAGCAACAAAATGGAAAATAGCCCTTCTCATCTGAAGAATATGCTTTGGAATATGAGCCAGGATGAAGAGAGAAGCTCATGGCATTTCAAGAATATGTTCTACTCTCCCTTTTTCCTCACTTCCCCTCCACCCTCTTTGTAATCAAGGCTGCCTCTGTCTATAAGCAGGTATTTATTTTTAGTTTTGTTTTAGGACTGGCTTAGCTGTTTGCAGTGAGCAGATGGGGATTTGATGTTACATTCTGTTTCAGTTGTCTTTCAGTGAAATTAATTGCAATAATGATCCACTTTATTGATATAACTCCTGTTTCCAGAAGTGTCCTACTGTAAAAGCATTAGAATCTAAGGAATTTAGAGTCATGTATCTAAATACAGGATTAATGTTAAAGATGGTCCTTGTGCAAAATCTTGGATTCAGGCAGCATGATACTTGAGAACTCAAGCAGAACTTCACGTCTTACTCTTAGGTCTTTAACTGCTGCCAAATCAGCAGAGCTATCAGGTGTCTATTTTGGGTTCAGGCCTCCCATGTTGCCCCTAAAGGTTCTTGCATTTAGGGCTCTTTTCTAGGGCTCTCCTATCTGATGTAGTCCCCGTGCCCTCCTCCATGTTGTACACACCTCCTCATCTTCCATCAGATCAAGAGAATGGAAATCTATTTCAGTTCCTGTTAGGCAGGTAATTAGTTTGATGGCATATCAGAAAGGCACTGAATCTAACGTGGCTGCCTCCCAAGCAGCAAGAAGCTCCAGCAAGACCTGTGGTTTATATCCTGCCTCAAAACCAAACAAAGAGAACTGCTTTTTAATTCACCAGTTTTATCTCTCTGGGCTTAGTGAATTCTAGTGCTCATAAAAAGTGAGAGACAGCTACTGCAGGCTGAAGGCAAGCACAGTGCAAGTTTCATGCATACGTACTGCTCTGCTAAATATACCTTAATGCTTGACCCTGTGGCATGTCCTACTCTAATAATTCTTCCTCCCCCGGTCCCCTCTACTCCCCTCACCAGTTCTTCCTTGGCATTTCTGTTGTGACCAACTTTCCATTTAATATTGCAGGCTTGGGTGCCCACTGATTAGTAACTGAAAATTATGCTGAGCTGTGTAGCTAGTTTTGTGAAGGGTCTAGGGTGAAACCTTCTGAATTCATTGTCACTTTTGATAGAAACCAGACAGCGAACTTTAATTTCCAGATGAGGTAATGATTTGCCAACTGATCCCCTATGGTCCTTTCTGATTTAGGATCTTCCTCTGGGGAGATGAAGTCACTTTTACAGCACTCTGTCCTGAATTGGAAATCATAGGCATAGGCCTCTCTGAGCCTGTTTTCTTTACACTAAATGGGAGTGTGTTATCCAAATGAGAAAATTCTCTCTTCAGCAGATGTTTTTCCATGCTTTACTTTCCTTTTTAAAAGCACAATGAAACTCTAAAGGCTGGAAAAGGTCAGATGTTTTACTGAGCTTTATGCAAGGAGGAGGAAGAGATCTGTCATGTCAGAGTGTACCAAGACCCCAGAAATGTCAAATAAGCAGATTATCTGGTTACCAGAATTGGGGCAGCTGGTCCCAGGTGACAACGGTCCCACAACTTCTTAGCACTGTTTCATCACTTAGCTTTAAGACTCCTTCAACTCTGTAAGTCAAACATAAAAAAAACCCAAACCGTACTTTTTCATATCAAAGAGAATTTCAGGCAGAGAATGAAATCCTGGCCCTATTTACATCAGAAAGACCTAGCCATTGACTTCAAGGGGGCCTGGATTTCACCTGAGAACTACGATTTGTCTGTCTCATTCCATAATGTAAAGTGACACATTCTGAAAGGCAAGTGAGAAAAGATCACCACTCATTAAAGTGTGGGCATGGACTAGCTAGGAGATCTACATCTTGTCTGTAGGATAGACATGACGGCCATAGATCTTAAACCATGCAGTATAGACTTGTTTTACACAGTCTGTAGAGGCTAGTCTCTAATGGTAGTGGGAATTATATCCAAGTGTAGGGCTGTAGTATGGATCCTCAATACAAGAAACTAAAAGGATTTAATAAATATCTACCTCTAACAAAATTTTCCCTCCATGAATCTCCAAGCACTTTGTACAGGAGGTAAGCATCATTATCCCCATTAATGGGTTTTTCAGATTTTTCCTGCAGACATTTCCGGTTGGGTGAAGCCAGGTTGGCTGTGAGAGAAAGTGACGCTGTTAATGATTCTCTCACGCTTTGTGGAGACCTGACTGACTGATGCTGTAGGCCAAGTTACAGTGTGGGCAGGTTTGGGGCTTGCCTTGCCTTGCTGTATGTGTAATAAAAACCAAGAAAGGACAAATCACTGTGATATTTTCATGCAGTTCCAGTAGGTTTCTCCCAGGGGTCAAGAGTTTCCGCATGCCCCTCCTTTGTCTTTGAGTCTGTGATGATAGTTTGGGGTAATTGAAATAATATGGTGGATTCTGAACACCCACTTTGCTTAGAATAGCAGATTTAATCCTTAAATTCTGCCTCGGACCTGTCTTGTTATTTCAGGGTGTTGGGGTGGGTTTATACAACACAGTGAAGAAGATCCCATTAGTTGAGTGCAGCAGCACACTTGCTGTGTCTATAGTGTGCTGAGTTTCAGATCTATGCGGTGTGGAGCCTGCTTGTGTACCTCTGGGTGGGCGCTTTGCTGCATGGTGGTGAGCATGCTTTGGATGCAGAGGAATTTTTGGTTTTTTCAGGAGTGTTTCAGCTGAGTTAGCCCACAATATTCTTCCAATTTACTGCCTGGACAGCCACCTAAAAGAAAGTCTTTGCCTCCTCCTGGCAAAGTTTTCTTAATTCATTCTCCATGCTCAGTCTGTTGATATTTTGTAAATAAGATTGGTTGGCTCTAAGTAGTTGGAATTGTATTTATTCCTCTGACTTCTCTAAAATTCACAAGGTGAATGTATAAGCCTAGTCTACCTCTCTCGCTATAAATGCAAGAGATGCGGGTATGATGCCATGGTTTTTTTATATATCAGAGGCTCTCCTAGCCTGAGTTGACTATTCTTAAACATTCCAAAGGCCACTGCTGGGTCAAGAAGTCCGTGTTAAATGCTACTTCTCACTATCATCAAAGTTCCATCCTTTCAAAATTGGGGGAAAAAAGCATTGATAAGCTGTGTCTGTAAAATTCTAGTTACACTTGGACCTACAGAAATGGTGGGTTTGTCCCTTTGGTTGCTGGAAGTATACTAACCAAGGTCCAGAATGGCTGTTCAGTGATTTTTTTAGTTCAAAACTGGCTGTTCATCCTGTGCATTTTTACAGTGTAGTTATTAAGGAATATCAATAGGGTACATGGAAATTATTTCAAGATAGGTTGTCTCCTGCTCTCAGGCCTTCTGTGATACTGGACAACTCGTTTCACTTTTGCACATCAGGTTACCATTTTGGAGACTTCTTAGCAATATTAAAATGGGTTGTCCTCTTAAACATCTAATATGCTGAAGTTCCGATGCCAGGGAGTCACCCAAACATGTTTTGTTCTCTCAGACCCTCTCTTAACATGTGAATCAGTTGTTCATGTTCCTTGCTTAAGATGGAAAGCAGCCTCTTTCCAAACGCAGTGATACACCTACGATTAGCAAAAAGACAGATAGTGAGCAGGGGAGACACAGGCAGGAGACGTGGGCAGGGGAGGCGTATGCTTTGTACATGGTGGCACCAAATGGCACCCCACTGGGAAGAGTGTGGAGCCTGCCTGAGAAGGACCTCATATTCCTCTGGAGCCTGCTGTCTCATATGGCCTCAAGAAGTACAGTTAGCTGACAATATTTGCTTTGTGTTTTTAAGAGAATGTCTTTGGAGGTCAGTGATTCAGTTTCTCATAGCTGAGAGCCATGAACAAGTGGAGAACTGTCATCGCTCATCTCCTTCTAGCTCTTTGTAGGAGCTGGTACCCCTGAGGAGCCACCACTGGCCCTGGTGCCTGTCTAGTTTGCTATCACATGAAAATCACTCCTTTTGCGAGCCCTGGCTTGCCTGTGGCATCCCCAGAGAGCCACCTCTGTACCTCCCCAGTGAGACAAAACTCTTCACAGGAGAATCTTGCTAGCTCCAGGCTCTAAGAACTCTGCTCCCTGCAAGCCACTGATGGTGTTTTTTTGCTTTACTGAACAGAAAGCTAAAGGAAAAAAACACCGAAGAAACCCATAAGATGAATAAGAACAATGGCAAAGCAGAGAAGAAATCCCAGCCAAAACCACCTTCCACTTAGTGGGAGAGAAGAGGGGAAGCCTAAAGCTGCAGCACAAATACTGATTATTCCTGTCAAGGATTTGCTGCTGTTGCTAAGTTACTGGCCTCTTTGGAAAACCCTTGAAGTATGGGGTACATTAGGAGCTCATTAGGGTCCCAGGGACTTGTGCTAAATGTACGATATGTCTCCATGCTAAACGCACTTCAGAAATAACAACAGAAACTTCCTGCCCAGAGTTTAGATGCTTCTCTTTTTTATTTCTCTGCTCCCCCTTACTCCATTTGTTCTTTTGTGACAGCCGTGCTATTTGACAGGATGGGAGAGGTTACCTGGAATAGATGGAGACTTTGTAAAGTCTCTGGCTTTTCATGAAAGTTCCCCTGCAGGGGAACGCAGAGAAGGAGGAAGGACGAATGGAGATGCATCTCTAATGTGTTCAGAGTGTGGGTTTAATGACACTCCAGGGACTTTGTGTCAAGTTTGTGGAGAAGCCTGAAACTTGGAAATCCAGGGGTGCAAGCTCCTCTCCAGCGTGTCAGGGAGGGCACTAAGGCCCATTTAACTTTGAGCCACAGAGCAGAATCCACAGCCCAGAGCTAGCTGCCTAGGTGTGACAGAGGAACCCCAGCACGCTGACAGATGGTGGGAGGACGGATGAGTTGTCCTCAGCGGGGATCTAGGCAGCATGCCTGCATCCAGAGATATCACACATGATCTCTACAGGGAGTTAGTAATGTGTCTGGGCTTAACAGAAAATATGTATCTCTGCTGTTTTACATAATATTTAATGAATGATATATTAGTAGCCCCAACAGGATTTTAGTTTTATTTAATGTAATTTATAAATTAAACAGTCCAGACTGGGTGGAGAAAATTAACCAGCAGGCTCACTAGGAACAAACTGTGGGTCTTAGGAACAGACAGCAACTATATTTACATGGATCCTGTGCTATTCAGCTAACTAGGCAGGAATTAAGGGAAGGAATACTCTTTGACATTGCAGAGTTATCTTTTTCCATAACTCATCAACCTGGCATCTGCGTTTGAATTGGGAGCAAATCTCAGACTGTTGGTTTTGTGAGCAGTTTGGGAAAAAAAAAAAAGAGAGAGCTTTGTCTGCCTAGACCAGAACAGATGCCCAGAGGATCAGTCACCAGTTTTCCAGACTGATTTTGAGGATTCAGGGATAAGGGTAGCAGTCAGAGACGACAGAGTAGCTGTGGTCTTAGCATCATTAAATCTGGTGGCTGAGATGTCAAAAATATTTCTGGTTGAGGAAGCGGTAACTAGCAAAGTACCCGACGGGGAGGATGAGGCTAGAGCTGTGCTGTGTCTTACACATGCAGGGCTGTGGGTTGCTGCCAGTTTGTGAGAACTACAATGGGAAGCCAGCATGCTTGTACGAACCCTGGATTGCTGCTCTCGTAGCTCGTCCGTTTCAGAGAAGACCTAGGCAAGATCTCTACAGCTAGATGGGAACCATGTTCCTAAGTTGTGTTTAATATTTCTTTTACCCGTAGCCCTTTTTTTTTTTCTTTTTTTTGGCTCCGACCTGTAACTTGAAAGCCTGACACATTAAGTGCTGCTAAGTGAACTTTTCTTTGACCTGAATATTAAGTTTATCCTGTGCTGAAAGGACAGGAGAGCAGTGAGTGGGGTAAAACAAAGTTAAAGTGAGCAGTCTCCTTGGAGGCAGTGAGTCAGAATAAACCAATTACATACAGCCAGTCCTCAAGGAATGGCACCTCACAATATCTTTAATGAGCGTGGGGACAGGGAGTGGTTTCCATCACTCCGCAAAGGAGCAGACTGATGGCTTTTTGCAGGGGAATTCCCTCTGGCAAGCAGGAACTCGTGTCCCTCTGCAAAAGTCAAACAGCTGAGAATAAACATTCCCTCCTGCCCTGGTCTTGCATAAACCTGAAGCCCCATACGAGTTTTTCCCTGTGTTGCATGGAAGAAGTTAAGGAGCCCGAAATGGAATTCACCCAAAGGAGTGCATGGAGGGATCTGCTGGGGTTAGCAACAAGGATAAGAGAGTCTTAAAACTCACTCCTGTCTTAGGGCTTTGCAAGTGTTTTTCCCTGTTGTAGGTTACGCTCTCCTGAAAGAAAATGCCTTTAAAGGCCCTTTTTCTGTAGGGCCTTTGAAGTGGCAGGGGGCAGCCTCCACTAGTGTAGCGATTAAAGCAAACGCTCAGAAAAGGAGTTGTTGTGTCTTATACTGCTAAACAGAAGAGAGCCAGGGATCAGGCCGCATGGCACAGACCAGCTTGCATCCACACTGCTTAGGTGTCAGGTTAGCTGTCTCTGTAGGAAGTCGGTTTCAGAACGTGCTAGTTGGAACAGTGCAAAACTTGGTGAGAGGGAGGTAACTGTTAAATACCATGGACAGGCAGGGCCCAGAGCTTGATTGTAGTCCTTGCTCTGGTTTTGTTTAGCAATATGAGACATCATTTTGGTCCAGTTTCCTCCCTCCATCAGGGGGCTCAAGTGAACATCTCCTGCTTCTAGGCCAGGAAGGAAGGACAACACCTAACCTTCCTGTTTTCACTTTGTATGGTTATTTGAAGATTTAGAAGCTCGAAGTAAGTATGCCCATTCTTGTTAAGTAGAGCAGACACAAACAACACTTATGCCACCTTTATACTGAGCTTGCTAAATTGCCTGCAGAGGCCAAGAGTGCTTCCTCCCCGTGTGCAGAGAAAGAAGGGTGGTATTTTTTCCTGAAGACCCCCTCTTTGCCTTGTTGTAGTTGCAAAGAAAACTTTCCAAGCATGAACTAAGTCCAATCAACCTAATATCTGCCTGAATCAGTTTCATTGAGGGAGAGTTGATATACCTCCAGTCATTTGTATGTGATCTTAACCCTGAAACCTAGTGACTTGATTTTAATGTCAATGTTCTTTACTGTTTCCCTGCTCTTCATGCCGGCAAAAAGCATGCCGGGTCAAGGTTTATCCACAACCTGCTGGCTGTGGTGGCTGGCTGCAAGCAAATGGACATTGTGGAGGTTTTCTGACGTGAGGGAGTTTAAATCTCTGTCCTTTTCAAGCTGTGTTCAACAGCACCTCATTGTTAAATAGGATCCCGGGACCAGAATATTTAACCATAGTCCGCTGAAAAGCAGGTTTTCCCATGGGTCCTCAGTGATGCGGGCCCACAGTCTCCTTAAGAAAATCTATTGCACGTCAAAAAGACAAGAGCTGCAGAAAATAACTGGAATATAATGCTTATATAAATAACAGGGAATTGAGTAGTAGTTGCAGTGTTAATTATATGAATAACGAGGATATAATATTCAACTGGCATCCTTAAAAGTGCCCCTAAATCTGCTGCAGCAGTTCTCGTGTGCTGCACTGGAGGTTGCTTTAACTTGAGGCCCTTCACAGAGTTTCATTCTTGTTTGCTGCAGAGAACACAAGGCTCTGGCTCCCGTGCTTTTCTCGTAGGTTTGGGGGGACTAATTAACTGATGTTTGAAAAGCCCTTGGAAGATAAGTATTCGCCTTGATCTGCGATAAAGGGCCTGAAATAGCTGTGGAGGAGGACACAGCCTCTTTGCCTACTGATAAGGCATGATTTCATCAGCAGCATCGCAAGGTGTCTGTCCAGCTACATCCCCTTAAAAAGCTGCAACCCCAGCTGCGGTATGCCTTAAAAGCCAGGATGACTTTCTTTTCATGTTTATGTATGCTCCTATCATGGGCAGCAACAGCCTTGAGCATTTTGGCTGTAGTGGGGACTATAGCAGTCGCTCACTTTGATGAGCATCAAATTCTCACAGAATTAAAACCAACAGACACCTTGGCGAGCCCCAGCTCTGCGATTATTGCGGGTGAGTGAATGGATGCTGCCACCTAGCAGCTGAGACGGGCTCCTACCGGTCTCCAAGACAGCTTCTTGCCTTCAGTGCCAGGTCTCCTACCTTGAAGCAAGTTTGTTGACTATTAATTAGTTTCACAGGTGAAGGGCTTTTCTTTTTCCGTTTACATCATCATCACAGCATGTTGGGCTAAACACTTTGAGTGGTCCTTGCTGAAAACAGCAGTGCAAAGCTAGGAAGCTGTGTGTGCATCTGTGCATCCTGGCATCTCTGTGTGTTTGTATGAACATGTGTTTGTATGTGTGTCCATGAGAGTTTATGTGCACCCGACCTTTCTAGGAATGAGAGAAACCTTTCAGGGGCTGGTCACCGTAAGGCAAGAGACAGCTGCCACGTCTAATAGGCCGGAGTTCAAAAAAGAAAGAGAGATGACTTCTCGATTTGCAGAGGTAACACAGGATCGCAGAAAATTCTGAGGGAAGATAGCTGTGTTACTAGTTTGACCTTTATAAGAGTAAATGCAGTCTCTGAAGATCAGGCTATCTGATGCAGAGTGGACAGCTGACCTTCAAGCCAGGGGCTGAGAGATGTTGGTGGTGCAGGTGGAACACATTTAATTGTATTTTTCAGAAAACTGAATGATCTCTACAAGGGTCCAGACCTTGTTGTACTAGACATGTCCCAAAAGTATGGTCTCTGCTGTAAAAGGCTATGGCCAGCGTTCAAGGAGACAGGAGGTAAAGGGTTCTAAATTCTTCAGAAAAGCATTTTGAGTGACTGGGAGTAGAGTCAGAAAGTGAAATGCAGGAGTTACCAGTTCATGTGAAAGGCAGCCCCTATCCCATTAAAATGTGTATGCATACTCACATATGTCAAGGATAGTATAAACAGTGTATTGCTCAAAGTTGTTTTTGTTCCTAGTCTGATAGTGTTATATCCCATTTTCATTCTGAAATGGTTTGTTCTGGGGAAGGAGAGGGAGACCGAGGAGATTCACGTCCTGTCTGCCTCTTGCAGCCCTGCTAGAAGTGAAGCATTTACCCCATGCTGCCCAAAGGAGCAAGGAGTGACATTCCAAGGAGTGTCACGGCAATGCCACCCACTTTTAAGCAGGTGCCTGTAGCAATGCACTTTCTCAGCATCACTGGCACGCTGTCCCCACCTATTGATCATATGCTTTCACCTCTGTCATCACTGCCATTTTGCTTTGCTTTTGGCTGTGGCTTTGTGTAGGAGATGGAGTTAATAATTAACACTGTTTTCCATCCTTCCCACTGAACCTTCCCCTTCTGCTTGTCTTTGCCTGCCTGACCATCTGCACCCTATGGATGTCAGCCTCTGCTGCTGTGCTGTGCGACCTTGTGGGCGATCCACCTGCACCCTCTGTCCCTTTAGCAACTCCTTCTGCTTCCTTCACTGCATAACCCCACCCCCAGCAGCCTCCCCCTCTGCTTCTCACACTTGTGCCACATGTTCATAGTCCTGCTCTTTGCCTTACCTCCTGACACCTACCCTACTGCCTCTCTGCATACCTTCTGCTCTTGCCTCACCACATCTTCCACGTCTCACCTCCCCACTTCCCGCCTCCCCGTTTCATTCCTATCTGATGCAATAGGGCAGAGGGACGCTCTTTGCCTAACCTGCAACAGGGAGCCAGGGGAAGAGTGTGGCTGCTACCCACAGTGAGATGTGGAAAGGAAAAACCTCTGCAACATCAGAGGGAAGGGAATGCTGGTCTGTCCTTCGCCTCATTTTGCTGCAGCCTGGTTCTTCCTTCCGCTGGATGGACGGACTATGCAGCTGCAAGTGGTACAGGCTCCTTCCTACTTTCAGGAGATTTCTCTACTGCTTCCACACTGAGAGCCTGTGCAAGAGGGATTTTGGTTGCGCTTCCACTGAAGCTGACCAGCTGAATGACAACCATGAAATTTGTAGGTGGTGATCACAAAGCTATAACAGAAAAATCTCTTATTCCACAAGGCGCCTCAATTTGGGGTCTAACTGCTATTCTGTACCTCTGTATGCCCACAAATTGCTCAAGCAATAACGTGTTTACACTTGAATTTCAATTGCTTGGAGTGCATAACTGTTTGGGGAGTGGAATTCTCCCAGGAAATGAGGGCAGAATGGTATAAGAAATTGCTCATCTGTATCAAACTAATGGCCCATCCAGTCCAGTATTCTGTCCTAACCATTGCCAGTGCTGGATGCTTTAGATAGACTCGTAACAACCCCCTGGTGTGCCCAGTTTTACAATGCTACATAACAGGGAGACATTGCTTTCTGACCCCAACTTGCGATCATTTTATACCCTGAAGTGGGAAGACTAATAACCCATATGGTTTTTATTCTAGCAAGCCTAGCTGCAGATGCTATTCTTGTAAGGTCTAATCCTTTTCTGAATTTTGCTAATCTGTTTTCCTCTATAATATCCTCTGGCAACAAGTTTCACAGGTTAATTATACGTTGATTGCACAGTCTTCCCAATCATAGACACAGTTCTGTTGTACCTCATCTTATCCGTGTGTTTTTAAGTCTCTTTCAGCAACCAGAAGTGCCTGCAAATTTATTTCTGTAGGAAAATAATGAAAGAAACTCACTTTATACAGAATTCTGCATGCATAGGCCTCGAGTTACTGATATTATCTCAGTTTCCTTTGAATTCAGACCATGCTTCTTTCCAAGTAATCTATCTGGTATAGCTATAAAGAACTTCTCCCTGGGGTTCTGCCCTACAGCTCGCACCTCCAAAATTCACTCTCCCAAGTCGCCTATAACATACCCCACTCCCAAGTCAGTGGCATGTCATCTAGCCAGACTACAGCCAAATCATGCCTTTATGTGCTCGTATTCCACATTTTCTGCTTCCTGATCTTCACAACTCACCTGAATGCTACATAGTAGGACCTTTTGCACTCCTGGAGGACAAACAGCCGCCGCCAACCAGCCCATATTCCCTTGTGGCCCCACTGCCTTTCAAGGGAAAGCTGGTGATTACTCCAAAAAGCATAAGTCATGTCGATAGCACATTTCTCTGTGGGAGTAGGAGGGATTCCCTGGAGTATGCATGTCTTCTCTGTGCCCAGGTATAACGCTTTTTTCTAGAAGCTCTTGATGTGCTGGCTGCACTCTGTCCCCAAAACTCCTTGACTCCCCAACTGATGTCATATTTGCTGTATGTGCTGCGGATCCGTGTATGTGCATGAGTAATGTTGTGCATGATACAGTTAGTATCTGTATCACGTTGATGAAACCTGTTCATGTTGCCCAGATGAATATATAATGGAAGCTGAAAGGTACTTTAACCTCCTATATTAGTATCAGCCAGTGCAGCATGGTTACCCAATATGGTGTGGCCTTGCACCCACCCCATTCAAACTGGCATTGGATTCTCAGTTTGTTTTTTCCGGGCTGCATCTTTCTGAGCTGCATTTTTTCTAATTGAAACGGTGGTTCCCATGGTTCTCTGCTTCTGATATCCTGATTTTGGCCTTGTGATCTTTCTGACTTCTACACCCATCTGCAGTTAGCTGTACCATGTCATCATTTTAGTCCTGATCCAGTGGGTCTTCCCAGAGCATGAGCAAGCTGTGGATAAATCTAGGCACATAGTCTTTAAGATTCCTAAGTATATCCAGTGCCTGCAGTGGAAGACAGACTGCCGCTGAACCCTGCTGCCTCCTTTTTGGCCGTTTCCAACAGTACCTCCGGTTGTCTGAGGATCAGCTGAGTGTGTGTCCACTTCAGAGCTCTTTACATACTGATTAAACTTGTCAGGCCAGGTAATCTTTAAAAATCTCAGCTTAAGAGAATGGGAAAGTGAGGCAGAGAGCAGTATAATGACTTGCCCGAGGTCATCTTGTTTCTCAGCTGTCCTGGTTTCAGCTGGGTTAGAGTTACTTTTCTTCCTAGTAGCTGGCATAGTGCTGTGTTTTGGATTTAGTAGGAGAAGAATGCTGATAACACACTGATGTTTTAGTTGTTGCTAAGTAGTGCTTAGGCTAGTCAAGGACTTTCTTTTTCAGCTTCCCATGCTCTGCCAGGTGCACAAGAAGCTGGGAGGGGGCACAGCCAGGACAGCTGACCCAAACTGACCAAAGGGGTATTCCATACCATATGACGTCATGCTCAGTATATAAACCGAGGGGAGTTAGCCGGGGGGCAGCGATCGCTGCTCGGGGACTGGCTGGGTGTCCGTCGGCGGGTGGTGAGCGGTTGCATCACTTGTTTTCTTTTCCCTGGGTTTTGTTTGTCTCTCTTGTTCTCCTTNGCCTAACATCCAGCTCTTTTCTTCTTGTCACTTGTCTTAGCTACTGGGCCAGTTCTCCTCCTGACATGCAGTTGAAATGCTGCTGTGACTCCCACACCTCTCTGTTAAATGGCTGCTCTATAAATAAAGTTTCTATTGAAAATGGCACATTAGAGAAATGCTACTACATAATTTTTTATTTATTTATTTTGAGGGTTTTAATTCATCACAGAGAAGCCCTCCTTAAAAGTCAGCTGCCTTACCCATTCCTCTTCTCTCTTCATGCTCTAGAAAGGAAGAGCACTTACACCTAATAAGAGCCAAATTAAACGTACTGGTACAAACAAGAAAGTGCAGAGAGCAATCACTGAGCTAATCCTCTTGGAGCCTCCTTCAGTACAGGGTGGAAAGGTAATTTTTCCTTACTTGGTGAAGATATCTTCCCTGTAACATGTGGAAGCAGATGCATGAGGAAGTGGCTGTAAGGAGAACAAGAAGTCTAACATCTGTGTGTAAGCAGGAAAACATAGGGCTGAGTGGGGGTAGGCTCACTATTTTAAGTTGCGTGTTGAAGTGTCTGTTGAAGTCCTTACCTTCAGATTTCTTTCCGCTATTTCCTAAAATATTGATACCTTTTCTGCCAGAAATTTTCCTTCCTTTCTATACTTTGTCCAAAAATCCAAGAAGCTCATAAAGTCTAACTATGGTTATAAAATATGTTTGAAGTTTGGAAAGAAAGTAAGACGATATTACATTGAGAGTTACAGGGTGGGTTGGAAGAAGGAAGAGTAGCATCAATGATGTTTGAGCTAGTCTTTCCTGCTTCCATTTTTACTATGCCTCTTTCAGGGGTGGATGGACACCAGCCTCATCTCCCCATCTACAGCATTGTCATACTGTTACATGATGGCTCTGAAGTATATTGGAGTGATGCACGTTAAAGTGCTTCGTGATCCTGGGATAGGAGGGACTAGGGAAGCACAAACTGCTTTTCTAAGCTTGTTGGCAGACACCAAGGGATTCACACTTCTCTTCTCCCTCTGGTAATGAACTCCCGCAGAGAATGTACCAAGCGTAATGCCTTTCTTCAATCCATCTGTGTGGGGAGGGTTTTATGGAGCCCTCCCTGTGTCTGGGAAACAGGGAATTTAAAAGCTTTTTCCCAGCAAGTCTAACCCCTTGGAAATAACACTGGCATTGCAAAAGAAGGTGGCCACCTGGTTCTCTGGCTGCCTGCTGTCACGCAGCAAGGCCTAATGAACCTCTCAGGGGGAACATCCGCAGAGGGAGGATGATGAGTCTAATAGGCGCTTTGGTCCCTGGGGTTGGGAGGCATAAACAGCAGCAGGGATGGTGCTTGTGCGGGGGAGAGATGAAAGGCTGATGAGCGTTCTCACCATTCTTCCTCCCAGCATTAAGCTTCCCACATATGGTGGCTGGTGGTGTGTGAAAATGGGGGCACAAAGTTGGCACAGTGGGACTCATCTCTTCATTTTGGAACAGAGCTACTTTTCTTTCCTGACTGCCCTCTCAGTCCAGGTGCTGCCCATGCCGTTGGCTCTGATCAGTTGCTCAATAGGTGTGTCATCAGCTTAAAAGGCACCTCAGCAGTGAAAGCCTGAGAAAGCTAGGGTGGCTCTTTGGAGAACCAGGGATGGTGTATGCTCTGTGGAGTTTAAGGCAAAAGCTGCCAATTTCCCATGATTTTGGCTAAGGCCACAATCAACTTCCTGCCTTATAAACCAGCAAAAGGGAAAAGGGACCCTGCATAGGAGCATCTAACCTTATCACCTCTAGCCATATGTAAGCCCTTCTCTTTTAGCTCATTTACTGGTTGCTGGCCTAGCTATGTCCAAAGCTCAATCAGCCAGCTAACCCTTTCAGAGGAAGACCAAGGGCTGTAGATAATGTCAAAAATAAATGATGCTTTCTCCTTCTATCAGTATCTGTAGAAGATCTTCAGAAGAGCTGTACTTAATCGAAGTACCTCACTCCATGTTTAGTAAAGGTCTGCCATTTTCCAGTAAGATTATTTACTATATTCTAACCTGGTACTGCAAAACTACTGAATTTTGAGAGTTAGAGAAGGAACTATTGCTTGCTTTATTTTTTGTTACATTCTGCAAAAAGCTGTGACAGTGGTTTATAATCTGTAATGAGTGTGATCAGGCCTGTTTATACCAATACAGTGGTACCAAGAGTGCTTGAATAACATGATGACGGGTATTGCACAGGGAACTAGAGAACAGCGTGAATACTATGATCCAGGTATCCTGACTTCAAAACATGGTAGTCTAATGTGCAACATCTGCCACTGTCAGGCTGGAAATTGCCTCAAGGATTTTGGAATTAGGTCATAACAGGGAAGAAATTTCCCTTCCTTGGTAGAATTGTATTGCCATATGGAATTCGCAAGATGCATTGCTTTTTGCTAGTGGGAAGGATTGGTGGACAAGGTTTGCAATAGAGTTTCAGCCCTAAAAGCAACTGAAATGCTAGGAAAGCTAAACCTTGGCAGAAAGCCTTCAGGATCTTTTGAGCAGTCTTCCTCAGTCAAAAATACATTTAGGTTTCTGCACAGTTTCCCGTGTAAGAGGGGAAGAGGGAGTTCTAAATCTCTCTTTGAACAGTCAGTCTGTCTCCCTCTCACCCTATGAGCGCTTGCAGAAAAGTCCTAATGTATGGGTCAGTGGGAAATAGTGCTTTGCAACTGACTTTCTGTTGCGTTACCAAATCCCTTTGCCCTTCCTTGTCCTGCTTTTCCCTCTGTGATGGGAAACTTTTGCTGGGGAATTTTGTGGGGGATTTGTCTTTTAAAAAAAAAAATTCATAACGTAAAGTGAAAAACAATACTTTTGTATTTTTAGAGGTCTTGCTGTTCATGTCTCCCACACTTGTCAGATGAAAAATAACCGAGTGTAAAAATCAGCTTTGTAGGCAGAATTTCTCCATTTACAAAGCTCCAAAGCCTCTTGTTTGTTAACAAGACTCCTTCATGCCTCCCCATTAGTCCCAAGGTTGAACAGAGCATGCTGCAAATGGCTTTCTTCCCCCCAGAACAATTAGGAAAGCAATATGAGATGCCCTTTATCTTCAAGGAGCCACATCTTCAGCTTCCATAACCCATTCCCAAGCTAGGGGTTTTTGGAACATTTCAGCTGAACTTGAATTTGCTGCAGTCTAAGAAATCCACTTGAGAGTACCACAACCTTACAGGTTTGGTATGCTTTGAGTGAAGATACTATCAGTCCTGCAAGCAGCTGATCCCTCCTCTGTTCCTTAAGTCATTTTGTTTGGAAAGTGAACTGTCTGCTCATCAAGGAGATCATTGCAATGCTGCTTTCCAGGCATTTGTCTCCCATCCATGTTATAGATGGTATTAAAATTACCAACAGCGAAAAGAAAGTTGAAGTTCCGACTGTGAATGCATAAGGCTTCCTGCATTTGAGTACAACCTTTCTATCCAGTGGTCAGTAGATGCACAACTCAGTTACTGCATCCAAACCTCCCTGAACTTTTAGGAGGCTTAATCTGTGTTTGATGCCTATCTGTAACATTTTCAACAAGATCAGGCATCTCCTTGGCCACTGCTCAAAATGTTCTTCATACCAAATTATTTGAAAGTGATTGGACATACAGCTATTTTCAAACTGTTGAGATCCTTACAGATGTAGAATTGGGCTCAGTGAATTTTTAAGAGAACGAGCGCAAAGAGCATTAGATACTCGTAAGTGTCCCTTGCCCATGTCACCAGTGTTCAGATATCTTTACAGATGTGTCCCAGGTTGCTTTTGTTAGATAAATTCTCCCAGGGATTATGTTAAGCTTTGGTGCAAGGATGTAGCGTCAACTAGATAGGTCTTCGTAACTGGTTGGCTCCGCTGAAGAGAACTCAGTTTACTGAAATTCTGCTTTGAGAGTGGGCAAATTTTCAAGAGCTCAGGAATTCTTCAAAAGTGAGTATGTAATTGCAGCAGAGTGGATTGCATATGTGTGCATGTAATATGAAGGAAAGTTGCTTTTATAGCCCTTTTTTTTCTTAGTAGTTCCTTTCACTCCCCAATTTGGTTGTTCCACCTAAGTAGTTCCCTATTCTTCATTACCCCACCTGTTTCTCTATGGGTGACATAAGGGTTGCTTTCAATGCTGACATATTTGAAAAGGTAGTTTCTTATATTTGTTCCTATTTATTTATTATAGCTTATCTGGCATGTGGCTGTAGTTGCTAGGTCCACGCAATCTTTCACAGTACTAAAGAAAGACTATTTGTTAACCGTTAGGGGTTGTCAAGTATCCTAGATCACTCAAAGTGGGCTTAGGTTTATTTACCTGATAAAAGCTGCGTATGTGGGCTCAGACATATACAGGCTGTTTTGTAGAGTAGAAAGATGCATTACAGTAGGATTCTAAGCGTCTGCTATAGTGAAGAAGCTGGCAAGGCAGAGTTGAATGAAATAATATCCAGTGAGACCAAATAAAAATATTTGATCGGATTCTCAGAGTTCAAGAGAACTGAGATTTAGGATTCAAGGCCTTACCTGGTTATAAAAACTGAGAGGCAGGAACCACCTTAAAAGAGTGTATGTCCCAGACTGTCCTTGCAGTAGTAATCATGCTCTGTTCATTTTTGCTGTCCTATAGTGGAGAGAACTAGAGAGGGGTAATGGCTGATTGGTTTTCTGCTACCACATAATTGTACTTTCTCCAGGCAAAAGAAGGCAGGGTCTTTTGCTGCTTGTCCTTTTAGGTCTTCATATTGTATCAGTGTGGCATCACATTTCTGGATGTATGTACAATCATGTGCTAGTGAAGAAGAGCGTGCAATATGTTTCCATACTGATCCGTACTGAGGATCAGTTGGCAGGAGCTTCTGTTGTGAATTTAGGACCAGACACCTACAGTTTTAAGGAACCTGTAAGAGTTTGAGTCAGTGTCTTGGGCTCAGGATACGTGATTTGAGCTTACAGGAACTCATGCTTTTAGCTGTAGTATTGAGGAAGCATATGATGAGGAAACACGGAGTGTATTTATATTGTGAAGACTAAGTGTACGTTGCAGAATACTTTCTAGATTTTCACTGCATTTGGAATCCATGGGCTGAGAAGTTTGTGTGTACTACTAAGCAAGATTTAGGAGCACAGACTCATTCAAATTTAAGCCAACAAGTGCTGGTCCAAGTAACTTATTTATCTGTCTTCCCGACTTCATCACTGTGCAGGTTGAAAAACTTGTGCTGAACAAGAGGGTGCTGATACAGGAAATGTGGGAATAGGGTAAAAGGGAATAGGGTAAAATGTCCATTCACTGGCTTTGGTGCAGTTGATTTTAGACCCACCAACTGAGCCTGTTTTTTTATTTTGGTCTCATCAGCAGGTGGGTGGCTTTTTTTTTCAGTGATGCTGATACAGGAAATGTGGCTTAGTGAGTATGAACCAGCCCAGGACTAGGACTCAGACAACCTGGGCTGTAGTCACAGTTCTGCCATGGACTTCCTGGGTGACCTCCAGCAAGCATCTTAAGTTATGTCTGTACTAATAAATTAAATGTACCTTGCAGCATTTCCAGGCAGTAAACCCACCTGGCATAGAATGGCCCAGATCTATGGTAGTAAACCACTGTAATCCCTAAAAGAGTGTAGTTTCATGCAACCCTTCCTACTTTCCCGGGTTCATTGGTGGCTGGGAATTTTTCAGGGTAAGTGCTAATTTTAACAGGCCAAATCTTATGCCAGCAAACTTGCTTATAGTTTATTAACATTACTGCATCTGGGAACATTCCT
>VYZW01025556.1:27058-37695 GCA_013401315.1 Balaeniceps rex
GAGCAGAAGTCTGAGACAGAGCCCCAGGTCCTTCTCTGCCTGCTGGCTCCCTTTCCCCTTCATGCAGACTGGGAAGCAGTGGGGTTTATTAAAAAAAAAAAAAAAAAAAAAAAAAAAAAACCAAAAAAAAAAAAAAAAAAAGAAATCGTGTAAGTGTCCCATTAAGATCCAACCTAAATGTCAGTAGATTCTGACTGAAGGGCTTCAGACATGTCTAGGTAAGTGACAGCTGAATATAATTTTTCAAGATACTGACTTTAGATGGTTCACCAAATCTCACTGAAATTGTGTACCTTTTGATTCAAAGGGTAATACCTTTGAGGAATGGAGTCTAAATTACCTACTGGATCTAGACCTCAGTCAGCACCATGAGGACATTAATCACTAATAAGTCTTCAAGATGACTACCAGATGGTCAGACATTACAAATACTTTCGACACAAATGCAGAAAAAAACATATGTATGCATGTCATTGAAAGTTGTATCACTTATTTGTAAGCAATAGTTTTCGGTTGCTCAAATTTTCTTTATTTACTTCAGGTTTACTAAATTTATTTCATTTTGAAAACAGGGCAGCTGAAAAAATGTTAAAACAATTTTAGTGCAAAAAAGTGCAAACAAAATTACATACAAATCAGTTTTTATTGGCTGCATGCTTATGAAAAGAACAAAAATTTTTGAAAGAGGATGTTCTGGGCTTTATTACCATGGGTTCTCCCACTCAGTCTTTTAATATGATGCATTTATTGACTATTAGAAATGCAAATGAATAGTTAGATACCATTAGTCCAGATTTTAATGACATTCATTGTACTTAAGGTTGCAGAGGATGTGTGTGTAGAGCAGATACAGGTTATATTCATTTGACTATCAGTTAGGTATCATTGGTATTTACATAGCCATTTAAATTAGAATATTTTCTTCTCTCTCCTCTTGGAAGGATAGCAAAAATTTTTTCTATTAACATATTTACTGTGAGAAAACAAATAATTTGAATGCTGCTTTACTAATGGAAATCTGTGAGACCTCATGAGGAATAACAAGTGAAAGAAATTTTTGAATCAAGTAGTTTATCAATGATATATTTGATAGAAGCATCCTGCAAGCAGAAGATGTGCTCTGGATGCTGTTACTATGGATCAAAGAAAAGAAAAAGCAAGAGCTTTGCAGATAAGGGAAGGGTAGGAAGAAGGCACCAGAGAATGGGAGTGGCAATAGAACTGATCTGCAGTTCTGAATGTAAAAGATAAAGTCTTTTTTTCTCAGTTTTTCCTGACTGCACTTTGCCTGCTTAAAATGCAAAGTTTGAAGTCTATTTACCTTTTTTCTTTTTTTTTTTTTAAAGCTTCCTTAAGCTTGTATGTCACAATGAAACTTCTGAAGTAGCTTTCTTTACCCCCTTTTTTCCTCTTCCCCCATTCTAAAATAAGTATTCATTGGGCACATTGAGGTCAGAAATTTTTGATCTTCAGTATTACATGAATACTGCATTGCTACTGTCATCCTTGGATCACATTTCCGGAGAAGAAAGAAGAAGGAAAAAACTCAAAGGTTTTTTCATTCACGAAGCTATACAAAATAAAGAGCATACAGATGTGACAGCTCTGTGGGGGTGCGGAGTTCCTTGTCTGAAACTACCATCTACCAGCCAAAATAAAACAGGGCAGCACAATTCCTGCAGCCAATTCCAGAGAGGAAGCTAAAGGATTGGAAACAGTAAATAAGGTCATCCATGACACCTGGAAGTAATTAAATCATTGGACATTAAAATAATCTAAACTAAAAACATCTAAAGCATTGAAAGTAGATCCTAGAGTAAACTTGATGGAAGGAAAATGGTTTTTTAAATAAATGACACTTTGAAAGAATAATCTAATCATGTTAATGCCCTGAGGGCTGTTTCTGAGGCAATTACAAAGGAAATCAACACATTGCACAAGAAAACAGAAATTCTAATGAACCATAAGTGACAAAACCAGGAAAGACTTTTCACGCTGCGCATTCTGATCCTCACCATTTTCAGGAGTACTCATTACTATTTAATGTTAGCTAGTTTCAAACATAGGTAGTCTTGATTGTCCCAAATTCCTTCATAATCTGTTAGTCTTCCTGACTATTTACCCTGTTAATAAACGTTTNCAGGTGTTGATTGTATCAATATTGATTGAACCTTGCTGAAGCGCATCATGTCTGGCTTTAGTCTCTTTATACTCAGAACACTTATATCACTTTTTCAAACCTTTGCTTTTATTTCCCACTATAGTTCTCATATCTTTCAAACTGTGAATAGAAGCACTCCATATATGAATAAAAACTTTAAGCATTAAAGCTATGTAATATATCATTATTACTTTAATGAAATGCAGCATTGGTGTTTACTTGATATCAACATCTCAGTGAGCACTTGTATTTGTTTTCTGTAGTATTCCTGGATATTTCAAACTTGTCAGTTGTATTCTGAAGTTTTTGGCTGTGCTGTTTCTTTCTTTCCCTCTCACCACATGGTGATCTAGAAGAGACAGATAAGCAACCTAAGGTATGCAGAAAGTGTCTGGCTGGTTTGCATCAGCGCTTGCAGTGATTACTCCTCTAAGAAGAAACAGGTCCCACATCCTGGTTTAGGACCCACTAAATATGTGTACAAATCCTGCTACAAGTCAGCTAAACTTGAAAGGGGCAGGTTGATATTTGCTGTTTTAGCAAAAATACTTTTTTTGTTTTGTTTTTCCCAGAAAAAAATCAGGGGTTTGCAATGGAAAAAAGTTCCATTTGAGGGGAAGAAAAAAAAATAGCTCTTCTTCAGAGAATAGATCTGTTATTATTTAGTGCATAAGGGTTTCTGAATTCAATCATCAGCACAGTTACAAATTTTATAACAGGGGAAAGAAAGAGAAAATATCAGAGGAGGATAATCCTTCTTTTCATATTTATTCACTAGTTTCATTTCTTCAACTCTGTACTGTGTTACTTGTCATGGTACCTCATTCAGATGATTCATTCCAGCATTCACATATAATCCTTCTTATATTTTGTTTCGTAATAAAATACAAATAGGTGTTTAGATAAAAGAAGTGCAGTTCAGAAAATCTTTTGAGATTAAGCAAGGAAAGTATGCAACAATCAACACATGAAAGAAACATCTAATTTGAAATACACAATATCAAGGCTTTGCTGGGAGAGATGTAAAGTATTGCTAACAGAAATGCAAATGCATTTGAAATTCAAGCTGAGACTAGTGTTTTCTGTATTAGTATATGCTTGAAAATAGTCTCACATTTGTGGAAATTAGTAGTGGAAGTTGATGTCTTTTGTAGTTAACTGCATCATCTGAATCTGCAGATTATGTAGTTAAAACTGCAATTTCTATTTTTCTGTCTTTGCTAATATTATTAGCATTTGAAGATCAGGGAAAAATATATGTATGCATTCATATTGTGCCCATTTTTAAAAAGGGTAGAAAGGAGGACCCTGGGAATTACTGACCTGTCAGCCTCACCTCTGTGCCTGGCAAGATCATGGAACAGATCCTCCTAGAAGCAATGCTAAAGCACATGGAGGACAGGGAGGTGATTGGAGACAGCCAGCATGGCTTCACCAAGGGCAAGTCCTGCCTGACTAACCTGGTGGCTTTCTATGATGGAGTAACTGCATCAGGGGACAAGGGAAAAGCAATGGATGTCATCTATCTGGACTTCCAAAAAGCCTTCGACACGGTCCCCCACAACATCCTTCTCTCTAAATTGGAGAGATATGGATTTGATGGGTGGACTGTTCGGTGGATAAGGAACTGGTTGGATGGCTGCAAACAGAGGGTAGTGGTCAACGGCTCGATGTCCAAATGGAGACTGGTAACAAGTGGTGTCCCTCAGGGGTCCGTACTGGGACCAGTGCTGTTTAATATTTTCATCAATGACATAGACAGCGAGATCGAGTGCACCCTCAGCAAGTTTGCAGATGACACCAAGCTGAGTGGTGCAGTTGACACGCCTGAGGGACGGGATGTCATCCAAAGGGACCTGGACAGGCTGGAGAGGTGGGCCTGTGCAAACCTCATGAGTTTCAACGAGGCCAAGTGCAAGGTCCTGCACTTGGGTCAGGGCAACCCCCGATATCAATACAGGCTGGGAGATGAGGGGATTGAGAGCAGCCCTGCAGAGAAGGACTTGGGGGTACTGGTGGATGAAAAGCTGGACATGAGCCAGCAGTGTGCGCTTGCAGCCCAGAAGGCCAACCGTATCCTGGGCTGCATCAAAAGAAGCGTGGCCAGCAGGTCGAGGGAGGTGATTCTGCCCCTCTACTCTGCTCTGGTGAGACCCCACCTGGAGTACTGCGTCCAGCTCTGGAGCCCTCAGCACAAGAAGGACATGGAGCTGTTGGAACGGGTCCAGAAGAGGGCCACGAAAATGATGTGAGGGCTGGAGAACCTCTCCCATGAGGACAGGCTGAGAGATTTGGGGTTGTTCAGCCTGGAGAAGAGAAGGCTGCGGGAAGACCTTATGGCGGCCTTTCAGTACTTAAAGGGGGCCTATAGGAAAGATGGGGACAGTCTTTTTAGCAAGGCCTGTTGTGACAGGACAAGGACTAATGGTTTTAAACTAAAGGAGGGTAGATTTAGGCTAGATATAAGGAAAAAATTTTTTACAATGAGGGTGGTTAAGCACTGGAACAGGTTGCCCAGAGAGGTAGTGGAGGCCCCATCCCTAGAAACCTTTAAGGTGAGGTTGGACGGGGCTCTGAGCAACCTGATCTAGTTGATGATGTCCCTGCTCACTGCAGGGGTGTTGGACTAGATGATCTCTAAAGGTCCCTTCCAACCCAAAGCATTCTATGATTCTATGATTCTACGATATTCCAAGGGTAAAAGAATGTGTATCTACTAGGTAGTTCCCTCCAACTTAAAACCTGTGGTTTTGGGGGGTTAT
Organism: Balaeniceps rex; assembly: GCA_013401315.1. Lineage (NCBI taxonomy): Eukaryota > Metazoa > Chordata > Aves > Pelecaniformes > Balaenicipitidae > Balaeniceps > Balaeniceps rex. The sequence goes on from VYZW01025556.1 coordinate 31,982, forward strand.
TCACAAAAGAGAATCCTAGCAGTATGGATTTGGCTTCATCAAGTTTGGTTATTCATGACCTGTAAAAGATGTGCTCCAACACCATCCCAGTAGGCTTTGCATCCTCTACTATATGTGATTACCCAGCATAGCCCTTACTTAAATTCAGATATTATGAACTGGGGTAAAAAAAAGTCTGTGTGTGTATATATGTATGATTTAAGATTACAGGAAACCGAAAGGAGACTCCTGCTGATGTGCTGTGTGGTGTGCAGTGACTAGTCTTCTCAAAAGGGGTTAGCCACTCTGTACTGCTCAAACTACTAGTGATAGGGAGGGACTACTCCCTGGGATAGATGCTTGTAGCAAAATAGATGTAGCCAACTCTTGAACATGAGCCTGCTCTTAGTGCCTGGAAATTATTCTTTTTCAACAGATAGATTCTCTTGAAATAATAGAATTATCCTATTTCTCAGTTTTTGGTTTATGAGATTGTGACTTGTAACATGAAACTAAAGTATTTTGTGTCTAAGCAGTTTGTGAAACAGATTTTTTTCAAATATTAAGTTGTATTTATGCCTTTCATTAAATCCTTATTATGAAGATCTACAAAATATTGTTTCTATATAGGAAGCTACTTGCTCCTTTTTTAAATGACTTTGCTAATAATTGTGGGTTGGCTTTGTGTTCTGCATACCAGTAATGAGTTATTTTATTTTTTTTTACTTGATTGAAAGTCTAAAAGGAAAAGCAAATAAAAATATTGACAGAGAAGACAAAAGTTTTTAAGAGTTGGTTTTAGTTCTAATGAGATAATCATGAGTCATTTTGATGATGCTATAACAATTTTGTTCACATCGCCTCATGATAAACTGCTGTATCTCTTAGAGGGAAGTTTATCATATGAATAGATTTATTTAAATGTGATACTACACTACAATACAATACCTTTGTCCTAATATACTTAATGGCCCTTCCTTCAACACATACATGCATTTACAACCACTTTTTCTTGATTTTAAAATTCTTAACTTTTTAAAAATGTGTTAAGGCATAAATTAGATATATTGCGTAGCTTTGACATAAGGTCTTTGTTGGATTGTTTTCAGCAGTAACAGAACCAGACAAAAAGAATCTAGCCTTCTGTCTTCCTGCTTATTTTGATATTTTTTCCCCACTAAAAATAAAGTACCCAGTCACTTGAAAAATAAAAAAGTAACATTTTAACTAAAAGCAGAATTTATTTGACTAACTTTTCCTGAAAAAAAAAAAATTACATGTCCTGAAGTAATTTTTATTCAGATTCCCTGATTCTTATACTTCACTGTTAGTGGGACCCTCTAATTAAGAAAAACCTTTTAGGTTCCAGGGGCATCTATGGATGCTCATTTTATATTGGAAGATCTTAACAGTCCTGGCAGAATAGTCCAGAACAGAAAATTAATTATCTAAATTACAACTTCCTTGATGCTTTATAAGATTGTTCTTAAATAATTTTTTTTCTTTTTTTTTTTTTGTTGGGGAAAGAGTCGTATTGTTTCTGCTCAGGAGCAAGGGAAAAAAGGAGACAGAGGGGAGGGAGGGAGGAAGGAAGGAAAAAAGGAAACTTCTGGTAAAATTATTGAATAAGTCTTTATTAGTTACCAAAACCTGCCTGTTTTAGCAAAAAAAAAATAATTGAAATATTCAAATGAGTTGTAAAATATGGGGGTTATCTGTAAGAACAAGAAATAAGTTTCTTGGAACAAACCGGTGCTAGTACTAAGGTATTACACAGAAAGAAACCAACCAACATGAAATTTAAGTTTTTAAAAATTATTTCTTTATTTGTGTCCTGCAGCAGGACTTATTAGTTTGCCAGGTCTTCAGGTCACACTATTTACATTATTTGATAGCTGTGAATATATTTCAGTCCAGCTAGAAGAATGTGGTTTGCTGAAGGCACTTTTAATCCTAAGGAGTAGGGGAGGGGGCAGATAGTTAATGTTTCAGATTCACATCCTGATTAAGTCTTTCTACATGCCCATGATGTTTACACCAGTGTGACTCCACAAACTCCAGTGTAAGCAACGGAAAGAATTTGTGCATTTTATTTTATTTTAGTTCCACTAATTGCAGCATCAAATTAACACTATAGTTAGTAATTTTCTTCCCATGAGGCAGACCAAACTTCCCTGTGCAGAGAAAACTGAGGAGGGGGCAGCAGCTGGCAGGCTAATAGCAACCTAAATAGCCTGAAAAACTAATTATGTGATGGAGCAAAATAGTGCTCTCCTTGGATTTAGAATAAATCTTGCAAAGGTAAGGCTGAAATAAAAATAAAACAGTAACTAAGACTGCTGAGCTTATTTAATTTATACATTTATTACCTTTTCACATAGAAGTGGTCACATTGAAAGATATCTGAGAACAAGAAGTGCATATCAGCACGTATGAATAATTTTCTTGAATCGATAGTCATCAATGATTTGGTGTCTGGGGCTATGGTTTGGAATACAGAAACACTGGATTCAAGACCCTGCTCTCCCTACTAATAATGATTCTTTGGAAGAGTTTGGGAGAGCACCTCAAATGTAAAAATAGTTACAAAGAAATAGAATAGTCTCTTTCTAGTTGTTTCTACAGCTCAGAAGCACGATCTATCAGTATGGAACAGGAAAGTAGGAAGATTATTTGACTATCATATCAACTTCCATATTTCCCAAGGTGGTGGAAAGTATCAGATAGGTGTAGAGAAAGGCACTCCTTTCTCATTATCACTCTGTGACAGCAGGACTTCCAGCTTTTCTCACTCTGTTTTCCAAGGCGTAATCTCTTATTTCAATAAGTTATTTCTACATGTTACAGAGTGTGCAACTGAATTTTGCTCAGAATTCTGGGTTTTTTAGATATTTTCTTTAATTAGTATCAAAGCCTACTATTAGAGTTTACATAGTGTTGAGCCTCCTTGGCATCTTTGACTCTAAATCTAGGACTGTGAGTCTCAATACCTCTGTTTATCGTCTGTGCCCTAGGGGGACTTAAATTAGCTCTGAATAAATTTGGGAAGTTCAGCTGATCATCAGTGATCATTACTAAGAAATAGTTTTTTTCCCTTAAACCAATTAATCATTAATCATTATTTGAATTAAAGAATGAAAGTTCTCAGAGACAGAAACAACCCAAATCATGTTTTAAAATTCATGGAGGATTTGCAAACCTCCATTGTTTGCAGTGTCTCTCTCCCTTTTCTCCTGCTTTTCTTCTTAAACACAGTCTACATGCTTCTTTTGAAGCTCACTCCAGGGAAGTTCAATGTTAAAAGTTAATATCCATTGGCTGAGGCTTCCCACTGTCTCAGCAAAGATAACTCTCTAAAACACATTGCCTATTCAATTCTAAAGTTTCTGGTTAAACAGTTAGGCACTGTTTTCCTTTCTTTTTGCCCAAAGAAAGACTTTAATCCATTCTTTTCCCATTAAATATAATTCAGAAATTTGGGGAAAAAAACAGATCATATGCAATAAATACAGAAATATTTTAAATATTTTCCTATCTTCTACATTTCCTTCAGGTATTCACAAGACATAAACAAATAATATATACATATATATGGAAATATCTTCCATGGTGCCTTTTTTCCTTGACTTTTTGATGCTTAGGCACAAAAGTATATATTGAAAAGAAAAAAGAAATTGTTAGAAAAGAACACAACACAAGTCTCACACAAACACACAAACAGTTCATACTGCCTTCCATGCAAGTTGGCAAAGAAGATAAGACCTTTTTTAACATGGAGCAGATACACAACTTCCTTCTGCATGGTCCCTATAGCTACACCTGTGCTGCTAAATGAAGTATGATGAGGCATATTCCCAGACACAAAGGCCAATGGGTCCAGAGCAGTGGGCATATATGTTTATAAACTCTTTCAGCCTCCAAAGACAGCCAGGGATGGTTCTTGGGGTGTCCTAACTTCTAAGCTGTGCCTGAGAAGGATATGGGGGAGTGCTAGTTTACACAGTCCCAAAGTCCTAAATGTCAAGGACTATTCTGATCATTCATTAGTACTGAAAAATGAATTGTTGATACCCAGGAATTAAACATGGTTCTGTTTAATTCATTAATCCAGACACAGCTCAGGGACATAGTGGTGCCACCTGGGTTACCCAAAAGGGTGCAACAACCCAAGTTATGACTGAGCAGTTGAATCCAGCACAGACATTGTGTACTAGGGTACGAACATGTTAGTAAAGTTGAAGCCTGACTCTTTAGCCTGGATCAGCAACCTTGGCAACAGGCAGATCCATTAATTCATCATATAGGCTGTCTTGACATTGATTTACAAAGGAAAGCCTCAGCAGGGATACCGGCACTTGGCACTAGATGAAACAGTGAAGGCAAGACTCCCTAAAGCAAAACTTCAGTGACTGAAACTGACTATTCTCAGCCATTGTTCTCTTTGTACTGGTAAATGATCTCATGCAGTTCATTAACCAATATGGAGCTTCACCTGAGCTCTCAATGAGGCCAAACTATTCCATAAATTAGCAAAATAGCAGTTTTTTTCTCCTATTTTCATTTCTTATTTTTTGCAATGATATAACGTAAGTTTTCCAAAGACAGGACAGTAACATGTGTCCAGATTTACACAAAGTATTTAGAGGTGAAGTTGCATAGGGATTTTTATACATATATACACACATTTAAGAAATTTTATTTTTTTCAATCATCTTTCTGTATTAAAAAATATCAAAATATTAAATTTTATTGAAAGGGAGTCTCCATATTGGTACAGAGAAGAACTCTGATACAGTAGAAGCAAGGAAGAACGTTTTTTCCAGCTTTCCTCATTTGAAATATAGAGAATAGAGCCAGAATCAGCACTAGCTCCAGAACTCTGATGACCCTGCCTGTTCCTGCCCAGCCCCCTCAGGGTCTCCCTCACCCTGCCCAGGACCCACTTGCAGACCCCATGGGGTCTCCCCCATCCTGCCCACAGCCCAGGAGCCCATTTCAGCCTCAACCAGTGCCATCTACCCTTGCCCCAGTGACTCCGCAGCAAGGCCGATATCCAGCTCCCCACAACCCTACCCTGCCTGGCCATGGGCCCCGCCGAGCCAGGCCCACCTGGAGGCCTATGTCCCAGCCTGGCCACAGCATGTCCTGGTCTCCAGGGAGATGCCCGGTGCCTGGGGCTGGGACTGCCCCCATGCCCTCTGGTGGTGGTACGGGCCCTGGCTACCAGGCCCTGCCCTGCCACCCCAGGGGAGCCCCTGCAGCTCCCAGTGCCTGGTCCCCAGTGAGCCACCAACCCACCTGGCACCCAGACACTTAAGTATTTTATATGTATATCCCTTGTATAAAGGAGCCAGATGTTATTACCCTGCATATATAAAGAGGCCATGAGGGTGATTATTGCTATATAAGGAACAAAACCGAACATGTGTACTGCATGATTCCTAAGGCTACACTGGCATTCATAATTACATTTTTCAGGAATGTCCCCAGGTGCTGAGGCTGACTGTCACTTATTGGCATCATGAAGATGTAGTGGGATGGATCCTATGACTAAGTGTTGGAATGGAAGGATACAGTCTCTTTAGGAAGGACAGTCAGGGGAGATGAGGAGGGTGTGTCACCCTCTATGTCAATGACCAGCCAGAGTGCATGGAGCTTTGCCTGGGGATGGATGAGGAGCTGGCCGAGAGCGTATGGGTCAGAATCACAGAATCACAGAATCATTTGGTTGGAAA
>VYZW01025557.1:616-24448 GCA_013401315.1 Balaeniceps rex
TTACTTTTGTACTACATTAGCATTATGTATGCGTCGCGCTATTCAGAAACTGTCAGCAAGACTCACATCCCATTTTTGCAAACACAATGCAGAAATCAGGCCTTATAAATTCACTAAAAAATGTTTAACTATTAATTTTGTTTCAAGCAGCTGTTCGAATGACCTTGCACATAGCATGCCTTAAATCTACTGCTGGTTTTGGAAGGAGGGAGTTCAGGCTTCTCTTAGTGTGTGCCTGAAAATTATCAAGAGGTTATTTTCTTTCAGGTGAAGGAGGCCATGCAGAGAATCCATGACCGAGGAAATATAGGAAAACTAATTCTGGATGTGGAAAAAGCACCCACTCCCCTGGTGAGTGCAAAGCACTACATACATGGTGTACAGTCACACAAGTTAAAGCATGGTAGTGACCTTTGGAGAGATGTCCCTTACAGATTTTTTTTTTTACACTGTTTTCTTCTAAATCTATAGCACCTAAATGGCACTAATAATGATAATTTATATTTTTAACCGAAAGTGAATTGTAGTTGTAATTCCTAGAGTCCCAGCAGTTAATTTTCTATACTGAATGGCTATCTGCCTCTCCAAAAATGTGTTTGCAAGTCTTAGGTCAGGGTAAAAATGCCACATCTATTTCTGTCCCTGTGATGGAAAACAAATAGACATTTCACATAATACAAAATTCTTGTATTAATAAGAATAAGTGGGTTGAACAGAAAAAGACACAGTCAATATTACTTCAGTGTACAAACGTAGAAGTGCTTTCTGATTCCCATACAGAAGTGGGAGTGTACCTTTGGTAGGAATTTCTTTTACGACTGTTATAATACATGAAGTGCAATACCGAAATACTTCCTTCTAAAAATGTTCTGAAGGAAGGTAGTTACGATGAAGCTCTGGTCCACTGGATTTGGAGCACTTGAGACAGTACTGAAACATTACAGAGAGCAGTAGTAAATGAAAGTCAGGCTCCTGCCTAAACGTTCACTGATGATGTAGGAAAGAGCAGTAAAGATAATGAAAAATTGACTTCAAATCAATACTGATGTATGAAGTTTGCTTTCAGACCTGAGATGTCTCCTGTTTCGAAAGAACAGAAAAGAACCTGGAATTACAGTTAAGCTCTTACTTGCTCTTACTCGAAAATTGGCCCCAAATCTCATACAAAATCGCTGCAAGGAAAAGGAAGGCTTTTGGGACCTCACGCATGGAAACTGGGCATTATTTTGTAGCTGAATTGCATCTTAAAACTGTAAACAAGAATCCCTAATGCAACATTAATACATTCATTCTGTCTGTTCTCTTGGTACTGTATATTCACAATAGCCATTGGTTAGAAGGTGAGAACAAATCTGATACACTTTCATGAACGGGTGTTAATTTAAAAATATGGGTGACTTCAGAGCATTGCTTTTCTCCGTTAAAATCGGGTTGTGTTTGAGCTTTTTGTTTCCAGTAGAGGCTAGTAATCAAACAGGGAAGGTATAATGTCACTGCATTTCTCTTTAGAAAGTAAATGGGTCCCTTGCTTAGTTGGTTTTGAAATAGTTATAGGCTAATACAATAATCTTCTTGTGTCCTAAGAGAGGTAATGTTGGTGTATAAGAAAATTCAGTGACACTAATCTATGCTGTTAAATGCTACCACCTGTCCAGTTGACCAGATTCTTCTTGTGCCTCCAGAGACAAGTCAAACTGACAAGGTGAAGTACAGGAGGGTCTTGCACCTTTACACAGCTTGTAATAAATATTCTTGTGTGAAAAAACCCTAGTGTGCTCCTTAANTATCCACTGCTCTATAAAGTTTCATTGTTTTTTATATAAAGCAGCTGCTCTCTGAGTTTTCACGACACTATACCTCAGATCGCATCCATTAGCTGGCATTAAAGAATAGTGTTACCTGTTTCTGGAAGAGCAGATACAGAAGGAGTTGTAAACCAGCGGTCTCAAACATTCTGTAAACTTCCTACACAGTTGTATTTCCTATCCGAGAGCCTTAATATCACAGATCAGAGTCCGCTTGTAGGACAGCTGCACAAAGCAGCTTTCTGTTAGGTAATTCAGCTGTAAGCCGTGAGGGCAGCTTACGATTTTAGCTGGAAGCAGTGTAGTACCAACAAAAGTTTTGCACAGATGGAACATTTATTTTCATGTTGCAAACGTGTCGTCTTTTAATTTTTAAAGTCACTTTATCAAATGAATCAAACTGAAATAAGAATGAATAAAACAATGTGAAGGGTGCTCTGATGTCCTTCATCTTTCATCCTACAGATGGCCAATGACAGCACAGAGACAAGTGAGGCTGGAGAAGAGGAAGAAGACCATGAAGGGGACAACGAGAATAAAGAGCGCATGCCATTCATCCAGTAACAGCCAGAGGTGGTGGAAGCAGAAAGATTGATGAAGTAGAAGGGAACGAGACTGGGAAATCTATTCTGTGCATCAGTGAACAAATGCTGTAGTACAGTGTGTGTTGTATTTGTCTGCAGTCAGCTGAGCTATGAGCTGTTGATCATTGTTGTTTTGAACTCAAGTGCCATTGTCATCCAGTGCAGTATTATGACATTCCTGTGTAATGCCCAATTTCCCTGTAGGAGTCCCATAGATTTTTCTGTTCCAGTTTAAAAGCCTTATTAACTTACTGTGTAATTTTAGATGGGCATCTTTCTCATGCAAATTCCAACATTTTGCATAAAGTTATTTGGGGGGGTTGGGCTCTTTTTGCAAGTTGAAAATAGTAACAAAACCAATTCCCCACTTACTGTCTGGAAGATTCTCGTAACTGGAGGGAGGATTTTAAGTTTGTGGATTTTCAGTGTTAAAATAGTTTTCCTTTTGTGAACCACAGATAAAAGCTGCGAAAAAAAGATGAGTTTTCATTTTCCTCAGTCATGCTTTATCATTTTATAAGCAATCCTATCTTCATTTTCAAAAATACCTCATTTAGAATTGTGGAATCTGAAATTGTGCAAGAAATCATTAATTGAGAGACTTTGATTAGTATTGTATAATCACGTTAGTCATCAGCACCAGTAATTAAACACTTCATTCAGAGTGCCAACTATTGTGCTTTCCTGTTGATCTGAGCTATCACCCTATACGTTACAGGCAAAGAAAAAGGTCAGTGAGCCACTCTTTTTAGACACAGAACTTTAATTGCCTGTAGCAATTAGCATCGTTATTGACAGATAAACATCTTCTGCTAAGGACACATTGACTCATCTGTGTCCAAAATCCAAACCAATTTTAAAGTTCATTTTTAAATTGTATTGGTAAGGATTACTCATCGGTATGTGGAAAGAAATTTGTTGATGGAGTTTACTGCTCTGAAATCGCTGATGTGTTGATCAACTATCAAGCTGGAGCTGAACTCCTACAGAAGTTAACCCTGTTAAAAATGAGTTTTAGGCCTTAATCACATCAGAAATTATGCACAGGGATAACTTTATCTAGGTGAGTAGTTCTATCAAAAGCTCTGCTCCATATGTACAGTTATGTTTGTAATTATTTGCAGCATCAAGTATTCAAAGACCAGCTAGTCTTATCTACCTCCCACTAGTGGAAACTATATCTAAACATGACAAAAGTAAGTATTTTTTCCATGTCTTTCACCTGTCCAAGCAGCAGCAGCTACTCAGGTCCTCAACTGTCTTGTTAAAACAATTATTTTAAAATGACTGCAATCACCTACAGTAGAAATGCTAAAGGAATGTCAGAGACCTTGTATAATGCCATATATCTTTGAATTAATATATTTTTTTTTTTTCAAAGGAAAGTATTTCCCCAGGCATGGCTAGTTGTTCACCTAAATCTACAAGTATCCTATAGTGATAGAAGTTAAAAACTAGTATAGAAAAGCAGAGAGGGAGGGCTTCTTGGGCTTTTCTCAATGTGAAAGGACTTGTGGGTCTGGATGACTTTTTTATGTGTGGTTTAGAAGGTTCTCTCTTGGTTTTTCTGTTTGTTTCATCTTGCTGCCTGAGTATTAATGTCCATCTCTTTACACTGTACTCATGAAGTTGCTGTTCTAATACCAGATAATTGTGCAGAATGTTCATTCTGAAGGAGTTTCCCTTGGGTTAAACAAATTCAAAAATAATGAGAAGAAATAACTGTGGAGAAAAATGCCAAAAAAGCTTTTGAAATATTAATCGAACCAGAACTTCAGTTTTCTCTAGATGTTGATGCAGAACTTCACTATAGTTGATTTTCTTTTCGGCCTGGACTTGCCTACACTTCCAGTGCCATATCAGGCCCAAACAGGGACTTTATCCACGGAAAAAAATATATATTCACTGAGAGTTTTCCATACATTGAGCTTGCTAATTGGGCTTTTATGAAAACTTAAAGGCCTTTCTTGACTCATAAGCTGACAACGGTAGGAAACATGCCCGATTTTGTTTTGCAGTTAGTGTAATGATGTTGTCCTGCAACAAACCTTAACATAACTAGGAATTTTGATTTGACGCCAAAGTGAGCAATATTGCTGGTGACCTTTGAGCTGGCAGTAAAGTGGCATTCTCAAGGCCTTAAATTAGTAGGGCAAGCAGAATAGCAAATTCGTTCTTCTGTTATAAACCGCAGTATGGTTGGCTCTACAGTTAAATTACCCTTCAAGACAAATAAAGATGGGTGATCTTGGTCATGGCCACAGACACCATACGGACAACAATCAAATGAAATAATTTTGGCTAGTTCTTTCTAGTTTTGTTTGCAAGGCGAAAGTACTCTTCATGCTAATTCATTCCAATTTTAGGGCCATTTTCTGATCAGCAGAATATCAGGTAATTGCAGTGAGTACAAAGGACTACTTCTGGGTCTACCTAAGTGCAACACAGATGAGTATTACCATCAGCAAGCTGAACTCTACTCTGTGTTTTACTGGTATTAATATGGCATATATGAAGGTTACTACTGAAATGGATGGAAATTTTTCAGGTGTCTGTTCTGGAAGCAGGATTTGTGCTAGCAGAATTTGGCCCACAAGCCCTAAGTACCTTTTAGAGTACCACCAACAGTAGTATCGCGTCTGAAGTGGTAGAGGGCATGCTATACAAAGTGACGATGCTGAGACTTGTTACTGACCAAGTCTTACTGTAGTAGAAATGAACGTTTGTGCTTACTACTGACAGTGTTGTTTAAACAACTCTTAAGACAATTGGATAGTTTCTTCAAGTGAAACAAATTATTTCTCAATTTGCCTTAAAGGAACTGTGAAAGCTTCTCTTTAACTTAAGCCTGATTGAAGTGAACTGAAACACTGTTTAATTGTATTCGTTGCTTTAGAGCTTTTGTTATATTGTGCCTACAAAGCAAATTATGTTTACATAAAAATATAAATAAAATATTGAGCGTAGCATTATCCTTGGCTTACATGTTTTATTCTAACATTATGGTCACATTAGGAAACTGACTTGGAACTGGTTAAGAAGAAAATTTGAGGTCTTATTTTCCATCTGGTCACTGAGGGATATATGGAGGTTTTTTTTTTTTTTATTACAAAGTACATTGATATTATTAAAATGGCTGAGTGTGCTACTTTACAGAACATTAACAATTGAAATATAAAACGTTGAATGTTACAGTCTAAGAAATTCAAACCATTATATAAGCACCATTCATGAAGCGTTAGGGAAGTGTATTTTGATACGGATGTTCTAGTTTTTGATACGGAAAATTCTAGTTTCCAGAATTTTAGCACTCAGATTGCACTGGGAGATGGGTTGACAGACAAGTTATCCTCAGAGAGACAGTTCCTTTCAGAAATGAAGATACTCTAAAGGAATAATCTTAAAATAGGATCCAAAACAGCCATGACCAAATTAGCTAATAGAAAGCTGGAGGACATGATTGAATCTAAAATCCCACTCTCCCTGGGTCTTGGTCTTAACTCAGGGCTGCAAGGAGGCTTACACCTCCTCTTCCAAAGAAATTATTATGGTTACCAAACCTTACAGGTCATCTCAAGCCTGTACTTGAGCACATGGCTTTAAAGTTCACACTGCATAAAAGGAAGAAATGTTTCAATGAACTTCAGTTTAATATCTAAACAAAGAGGAGAAGTTAGCTTTGGTTCATTCCCGTCATGCAGGAGATGTTCTAAAGCCTGTAATGTCCCTGGAAAAAGCTCACTTCAGTAGTTACTGCCGCTGCTCTATAATCTAACAGCTCATATGAACACTTGCTGATTATGAAGAGGAGCAGAGTAAATTTCTGCCCTCTGTTTTCAAGTCTTAATAAACAAATAATGATCAGTGCATCCCTAATCACAGGGTCAAGATAAGGCTGAAATCAAACAGCCATAGCCTTTTGCAAACTCTCTGTGATTGCTAATAAAGCTCTGCCGTTTACCAGCTTTCCCACTGGACCATCTATACTCAGCTGTCATACAACCTCACACACAGCGGCTGCTACCAGGCAAGCAGGGGTGCAGCAGGCTGCCTTTGTGTGGCATCTGGCCAGTAAAAATGCAAAAATCATCCCAGGATACTGAGTATCCCTGGGTCTCACTTCATCCTCCATTTTGTGCTTCCCCTCTCATTTTCTGTGAGCTTAGTGATTAATCCTGGTTGGTCTTTGTCAGAAAAGATTCTTATAGCATGGCCATGATTGCCAGCACACAATACACTTAAAACCTCCAGCTCCTAGAGAACCGTGCAGGAGTTTCTCCCCCTGGCAGCACCTAAGTCCCTTGGTGTGAGCTAGTGTTTTGTTTCACTGCAGAAGGAGCCAAAACAACACACTGTAATTGCCATCTGCGTGTCATGGTTTAACCCTGGCCAGCAACCAAGCCCCACACAGCCGCTCACTCACTCCCCCAGTGGGATGGGGGAGAGAATCAGAAGAGTAAAAGTGAGAAAACTCATGGGTTGAGATAAAGACAGTTTAATAGGTAAAGCAAAAGCCACGTATGCAAGCAAAGCAAAACAAGGACTTCATTTACTACTTCCCATCGGCAGGCCAGCGTTCAGCCCTCTCCAGGGCTCCATCACGTGTAATGGTTACTTGGGAAGACAAAACGCCATCACTCTGAACATCCCCCATTTCCTTCTTCTTCCCCCAGCTTGCATTTTTTTTTTTTTTTTAAAGAGATAAAACCCCTTTAATAGGACAGAAAAGGAAGGGGAAATAATAATGATCATACAAAGTAAGTGATGCGCAATGCAATTGCCCACCACCTGCTGACGGATGCCCAGCCAGTTCCCGAGCAGCGGCCCCCCCAGCCAGCTTTCCCCTAGTTTATGTACTGAGCACGGTGTCATATGGTGTGGAATATTCCTTTGGTCAGTTTGGGTCAGCTGTCCTGGCTGTGCCCCCTCCCAGCTTCTTATGCACCCCCAGCCTTCTCGGTCGGTAGAGCATGAGAAGCTGAAAAGGTCCTTGACTTAGTGTAAACACTAGTTAGCAACAACTAAAATATCAGTGTGTTATCAACATTATTCTTGTCCTAAATCCAAAACACAGCACTCTATCAGCTACTGGGAAGAAAATTAACTCTATCCCAGCCCAAACCAGGACACTGTAATAAGGGACCCTTTTTCCAAGTAATTTGTAATATCTAGGTAAACATCCTAATGTTCTCCTTTGAGAGAACAGGTTAGAGTATAAATACAAATGTAGCTTTATCTCAGTCTGAGCTGTCATGCTGATCGATTGCACTCGGTTGATCCTAGCTAAGCCATTCCTTTCATGTTTGCCTGGGCTATTTCTGTCAACTACTTCTGCAGCAAATGGCATGTTTTTCTGAACATTGCCTCAATCTTTGCCATTTTTCACAATGCTGTGTTGGGCACCTCACCACCAGGATGCTGTGTTGAAACTGGAAGGTGGTGTGAGAATGCAATGATGTTGTGAGAGTGTAGATGATGAAGAGTTAGAGGGTGAATGTATGAAGAGAAATGAATCATGTATGTCTCTGCCCAAGAGTAACAAGTGAGTAGAAGTTGTAGCACGCTATCTGTTGATTTATTTGTATGCTTGAAAGGGAGGCTGTGGGGTGGTTTGTTACGGGCGTGGGGTTTAGTCACTGCCCAGACTGTTGCACTCCTCTGTGGCAGCCTCTCACGCTCTCTGGTCTTGCTCTTTTTTTACCACATCATCACTGGAAACCTGACTTACTTCAGGGAAAGTGTTCAGTGCTCAGAGTTCTGTTTAGCTCCTGTCTGTCTGCATGAAGCCGTGCATGTTTACAGGCTGCAGAACAGCCCCTCAACACAGACCTGAAAGGTAAAGAGGGCAGCTGCACCACTGCTTCCTACCCCAGCCAGCCAGACCTGCACAAAGCCAAGAAAGGGAAGGTTCAAAAGATGCAGCTTTTTACCATATAAAGGGGCGCCTGACACTGACTCAGCTGTTGCTGAAGGCAGTATCCTCCTTGGAGCTACTCCAACAGCACCCTACCTCTCACCAGGTTTGACATGGGGGTCCCAGCCTTTCTCTGCGGGGTTTCTAGGGTCTGTGCAAACTCAATAGTCATCGTTGCTCTTTGGTAGCAATTCAAGAAAATTAATTTTTTACCACCTGAAGAATACTGGGTCATATTCACTTTCATCCCCCACAGAGAGTGACAGACAAACTCCTAGTGGACTTAACACAGGTAGATTAACCCTTCACATATGGGAACCTTTCTTCTCTTCCACAGGCCTGTTGGGCAAGATGAGAAAAAAAGGCCAGGAACAAGCATTGCCAGCCTTCATAGTGATTGGCATATGTCTTAAAAACTCAAACACCTGCTATCGTGTAAGATCAGCTTTCATTTAGAAAGGAACAGCCTTCACGGTTGTTGGTAAAAGTTTTAAAACCAACTGAACTAAAACATAACCTAAAAAGACAAATGCAGACTCTTTAATCTTGCAGCTTCTGAACTCTCATGATCTTTAATGCTTGGTACAGACACCACTAGCCAAAGTTGCAAACTGGGCAGCCACGAATTAAATGGGTGGGCTAGGAGATGCCACTGGTACTTGTTAGTTTAGGAACAGCAGCTGCCAGCTATAAGAACGGGAAGAGGGTGGTGGTTTGGGTGGATGGGGTCTGTGACTGAGGGAGGGCTGCAGGGGTGGGGGCCTGCTTGTTTTCCTTCTGAGATTAGGAGGGCTTTGATCTCTCTGGAAGAGCTTTTTTTTTTTTTTTTCCTTGCTTAGCAACCATGCTGAGATGCTACAATTAGCCCAAAAGAACTGGGAAAAATAGTGGAGGAAAAACTGTTCTACTGTGCAGGCTGAGGGGCTGGGGAATAGGAGACGAGTGCTTCTCTGGGGGCAGGTTTGCTCTTCGAGCTACAGCTGTGAAGTACGTGTGCCACCCATGCCCACAGCTCCTGCAAGCTGCCGTGCCTGCCAGGCACAGGGCTCTCTGCTGGCCCCAGGTCCAAGGCCTGGCTGCCATTAATCAGCCTCCTGCTACCTGCAGCCCTGCTGGAAGCAGCTCTGCCTCTGCAACCGCCAGAACTGGAAATGTGCTACGTTCTGCCAGACATTGGGTGCCAAACATCATTTTCCTGATAAGATGCAGGTTCCAGTACAAGTCATTTTGTGCTCTTCTGCTGGGTAATCTTCGTAAATACATTTCCCACATGGAGAGATGCGTTTCACTGTATGGTGCAGCAGTAAACGATGCAGCATCTTAGCTGCCCTAGCAGAACAGAGTGAGACAGCAGATATGCTAGATCCATTATTTATTATAAGGATTTCTGTACTTTCCCCGAAATGGCTAGCCCTTGGGCTGGCCAGGTGATAAGCTAATAACCAAACAATATTTGTAAAGGCTGCTGGGTGAAGTTAGCTGAACAGTGACTGGGGTGTCTTCTGGTGATACAGGCATCATGTGGCCTGGAGGACATGTCAGATCAGTGTTGTTTTCCAGAGGCTTCTAGGAGAAAACATTTCTTTTGTTGCTAACACAGAAGAGAGATGATGACAAGTAAAGTGTTTTTCTTTTCTAAGTCAGTTTGCTTTGGCAGATTATTTTTCTGTTTCTCTGCTGCTGTTTTTTTCCTTCTAGTGTCTGCATTTTGTATTAGGAATATTCTCCCACAGTAAAAAACAAAAAAAAATCAAACCAAGTCTCCTGTGACTCGCCAAGTATCTCACTGGTCCTGTAAAAGCCTCCCTTCGAGCTCGTGGAGCATTTCTATTGTAGACAGGAAAAATGGAATTAAGTGACTTGTCCAATGCCATATTATTGCCATTTGTTTTAAGGAAGTATGGTTCTCTGGCATTTAATTCTCCACTTACTGAAGGAATCCTGATTAAACTTAGCAGCTGAGCTGGAAGTTTTGCTTCCATAGCTGAAAGCTGTGTCTCAAATCATACCTGCTCCAAAGCAAAGGAGATGCACAGAACCTTATGCTGAATACCCTCAGCTGAGACCCTGTCAGCAAAGCCCCATAGAAATATATGCAGCTGAGAGACAATAGTCTCAATTTTCCTTGCTTTCTCATCAAATATGATAGCTCAGAGCCTGAATCAACACTGAATGATGCCATTATAAGCATTTTCTACTATTTGCTTGATTATCCTCTCCATGTATATCTGAGTAATTGCCTCTGGAAGGGCATCACAGGGAAAGGAGCAACCCGGATTCCCGAACCTAGCCTTTTCCAACAAGCAGTGCCTGGATTCAGACGAGACTGGAGATCCCACCATTCTGGCTCATCCTCACCTCATGGGTGCAACTGGCTTGCTCCATCTGAGGATCAGATGGGAAATGGTGTTGCATACTGGGCTGTAAAAATGAGTGCCATAATAAAGTCTGATTGCCAAGTGATGTCGGACCCGTACGTCAGCGGTGTGTTTATGCAGTGTGTCGCTCGAGTGAGGCAGTACTCCGAGACTCAGCACAGGCATGTGACAGGAGATTTACAGAAGGAATTGTCTTTAAGGTCTCACCTGAATGATCAATCTGCAACGACTCACCTAAACGTATTAGATGCCATTGGCTGTGCTGCATGACACACTTGCTCTAACCAATTCTCACAGTACACATATTAAATTTTAGTCTCATTTCAATATTGCCTTTCTTGCAGCACATTCCCTGGCATTGTAGATTAATTTAATAAAGCATACACAATATGATTCATATGAGATTTTTGATCTGCATTTTGCTCAACATGTCAGTGATGTATAAAGTTATTACAAAGTGTTCTGTTTGCTAATCATCAAGCAAAACATGGTAATAAAAGGGTAATTGTTGCAAGCTTCCTTCCTTATTCCCATTAAGATGGTAAATTCAACTCAAACTGGAATCTCACCGGAGTTTACCACTGGCTTTGATTGGGACAGCATCAAGTTGATTGGTCCTCTAAATGAACCTAGTCATAACTGCCATATTAAAAATTCAGGGAGTGATATTTATTTCCATGTCATAATTTTTTTTCTGGGGGGGACAGGATTCTTTTTGTTAATCCTTACTCAATTCTCCATATTAAAATACACTCTGTGCATTGCCAAACCCAGTTATCTTTCTTGCGGATGCAGTATTGGTTTATACTGCTTTTATGGAGCCACTGGAGCAAGTAAGTGAAGTACAGAATGGAAAATCCTTGCGCAGAGAATACAGCTGCTCCTCTGCATTTGCAGCTGTGCTGCTTCCGATGCTCCAGAGGACTCACGGCCCTCTACTCTACCAGAGGCAGCATGCAAAGGCCAGCCAAGCTCCTGCATCAGGTTCCAGGTTGTGTAAGAAGCTTGGCTATATAAAGCAAGCACTTGTCTGACAGGTCCTGCATTGAGAGATGAATTTGCTAGCCTTTCTTCAGAACAGCTGTTTTGTTTCCTGGTCACATTAGATCCTTTGCGAAGGGACTGCCTTGATAGAGCCCATTCATTGCTTGCAACCTGGGGAGCATCTACATCAAGCAGCAGTGTGCAGTGCCAAGTTCCTCAAACTAATGGAGAACCAAGCTGTTAAGTCTACATAGCAGCATGTAGCTCTGCGCAGACCTGCCAGCTCGTATCTGGAAGCAGTCTTCCCACCTCAGCAGGCTGGACTAGCTCAGATCTAGTGCTGCACAAATATTACTGGCTCACTTGTACATGTCCAGCTTTGGTGACCTGGCACCACTTTTCCTCTGCATGCAGAGATGGTCCCTGACTGTTTTGCCATTAATTATCAGAGAAGGAGCAAAGGCTGTTGGCCTTACACGGGCAAAACTCTGTTGCCTTTAATGAGAATTTAACTCACAGGCACTTCCCCTTCCCTATTTCTGTGTGCTGAGAGCCTTCCAGTAACATGCAAGTCTGTTGAGCAAGGGAGAGCACAGGGCTTGATAAAGCCATAAAATAGCAGCTCTCACCACTCTTTGATTGCCCGGTGCGTGTGAGAGGCGAGGAACCGTGGCACATGGCTGCAACCTGAGCCTGCGCTTGCCAGCACTGCACTGCAGCTGTACAGCTGCCAGTGCTGCAAGAGGAGAAGCACAGGGCAACAAGCGAGGTAAAACATAAGACTTGGCAGGTCCGTGTTAGCTGCAGGCCTCCATGTTAGTGGGGAACCTGGCCCTCCAGGGAAGGGTATGAGAACTGCAAAGATTTGTCCTGTGGCTGGAGAGGCACCAAGAATGAACATGGGCAGTGAATGTCAAATCCAGGCAAACCTGATCTGTTCGTTCTCCACTGCAATGAAGTGGTGTCAAACACATATGATCCTGAGATTCAACGATCTTTAAAAGATTAATCAGCCATTTTAATCAGTCAGATGTCCAAGTAACTTGTGAAATCATGTCACCTTTTTATATGACGCTGATTTAACCTGGGCAGAGCCCATAGCACTATTTCAAGAAACAATATTGACAAAGCCAGTACAAATGATCTCCCATTCCTTCTGAAACCCCCAACTGTACAAACATGTTTGACCTGATGGTTGTCTGTCTGCAACTGTTCTTCCTACTGTAATGAAGCATGTAGAAACTGTATAATCAGACTGAGCCTGATCCTCTACTGGGTAACACTGGTGTAAGACCACGCAACAAAATGGATTTACGCTGAGTATTAAGCAGACAGAGGACAGCCTGGTCTTTTCTCTTTTACGTTGATGGATAAGCAATATAAAATCAGAGCTCTCCTAATCATTCTTAGGGCACTTAAGACATCTGCTGGAAATGAGAATAAACTGCAGTAAGAATGTACATGACAATGAATAATGAAATAATGAAAAATTCTGTGAAGTTTACATTTACACAGTGTCTAAATTACTTGGCAAATGCCAGAATATTTTCCATTTGAAAGTAGTATTTGAAAATATTTGAATAAATAGCCTGTTTATTCCTGCTGTTCTTGTTGCCACTGAGGAATCAAATTTCAGTCTCAAAAAACTTCGAGTCTGAATGCAGTCTTTGAACTCCCTTCTTCCCTGATGTGTAAGGCCATGCAACAAACATACTTGCACAATATGTAGCAACACGTGCGGGGGAAAAAGCTCTGACACTAAAGTACAGGCCGGGTTTCAGGCTTTGGATGGCTGTGAGTATCAGCTGCCTTTGTAGCTGGATACAGGGGATCACACAAACCTCTCTTTCCCCCTTTACTTACAAATCTTGCTTGCAAATAATAATGTGACTCCAAGTCCTCTTTAAAGAGCTTCCTGGAACATTGTATATTTTGTCAGGGTGTGTGGCCCTGCCACTTGCACATCCTCAGCTGCTTAATCCCACCATATAAACCCACAGCTCAGGTTCTCTGGCGGCACTTGGCCCATGGGGTCGTGGTGCAGGGAGGGGATGCAGCACCAGGCTGGAAATACATGGGAGTTGGATAGTGATCTGGGAGCATGATATGAGGTTCACACACAGCCCAAGCAGTGCACAGAGAGATACATGTCTTACGGCATCCCCCAAGCCTACCAGAGGAATCTCATTTTTCAGGAAGAAAATAAGATGAGGAGAAGTGAGGATTTGTATCCACCTTTTCATGACCAACAGCCACTTTTAGCTAGTTATAATGTTATAATGTGAATTCCTTCAGCTCTGAATCCCAAAGAATGCCATGTCCTGACTCATAACCCCCGCTTCTGAAATCTCCCTAAACTGCAGATGAGTGCACCCTCTCAGGTATAACTGCAGCCACCTTCTTGCTGATCCCTTCAGCTTTTCATTAAAAACTCTGGGGTTCTCCCAAATATGTAGTGCAGGAGCTGGAATATCCCACAATTTCTGAAACAGACTAATTCTCCTCATTAAATATTGCCAGTATCTCAACCAGGGTCTATCTGCATAGGCAGTGCATTAAGTGTGTTTTACAGACATTAACAAGCTGGCTTTATACTAGATAGCTTGAGTGCTATCAGCAAACAAGCTACAGAACATAACAGAAAAGATAGGTAAATATGTGTTTTGCTAGTTTGCACTGGAGGCCATGCTAGTCTGGCTACAATACCCACCAAGACATGTACTAAGATTTCAAATCCTTAAAGACAGCAGCTAACACGGAAGGCAGATGCTGTGCTACCTTATCATGGTTCTTTCTGTCCAAGCTAGAATTCAGCGGGGAAAAGTAATCAAGACTTAAAAAAATCCGTCACAGACTTCTGTGTTGTAATCAGGAAAATTTAAGGGATGGCATTTGAAATGACATCTAATACAGTAACAGCATATGTGTCATCTGTGTATCATCAAAACACACCTTAAGGGTAGGAGAGCTGGAGATGGGAGGGAATGTTATACCGTTGACCTTTCACAAGAGGGCAGCATTCCCAGAAACGAATGTTATTTTTCAGTAGACATATTGGGCTGTTAAAGAAAATTGTCCTGATACAGGTTATTTTTTTTTCTTTTCCGCCCTCAGCATTCAGTAGGTGATGTGCAATTTGCACTTTTATCCCATCATGGGGTCAGGGATGTGCATGGTGTGTGGTGGCAGGGCTTGCTAGGTAGAAGCTTGCTGGGTGCAAGCTAGGCACTCCCCCCGCCTGCCCCTTTCCCAGCCTCCAGCAAGGCAGGGTCACTTTCCACTTCTCACTGCTTGAGTTTGCTTTCAGAGACAGGCAAACAGATCCCCAGCATTTACAATTAGGTGCTATTTTTCCTTCCTGACCAGGCAGCTAAAAACTTCCTTTAAATTTTAAAGAACGGTGTTTTACTTGGACCACATCACATGTTTTCCAGCCCTGGGGCCTGGTGCATGAGCTGATTATGCTTGTGCATGGGGGTAGTGCTGCTTCTAAGACATGGTAAAGCAGGGTCAGCTGTTTACAGATCCTGTGACAGCCTTGAACTGCAGAGCCATGGTTTGGCTTCTTGCCCCGAGCCAGGCTGGCAGCCTCCAGCTGAAGCATCTCCTTGTCAGCGGGCAGCCACACCGGCTGGGTGGGAGCAGCAGCACTGGGAGTGTCTCTGAGAGCACGTCTGTAGAAGGGCCGTAGCACAGGAGTTAGGGACCTCAAAGGTGATATGGCCATACATGAGGTGGGAACTTGAGCTTCTGGGTTGGCAAAGCAGAAGCCCTCAGCCCTTGAGGAGAACCTTTGAGTCCTTGGTGAAGTGCAGCCACCAAAGGGAGACATGATCACACTCCTGAGAAGGTCCGATTTTCCATCTGGTATAGGAAAATCCTACAAACATCTACACAAGCCAAAACGTAATCCTCACTCTGGCCAGCCCTACTGGCAGTATGCAAAGCTGTGCTGTTGGTAACCTGCTATGAACCTCCGAATGTGCAATTCAGACTGTCTGGAGAGCTTCGCAGTGCCTAAATCAAGACTTTGCCCACATTATTTTGTCTGGCACATGTAAGGATGAGCAGAACCTATTAAGATCATGTTAATGTGAAGCTGGAAAACCTCATATGAGGGAGACCGTGATGATCAAAAATACAATATTTAAAGGGAGAAATTAAATGCTCAGGATGTTTTCAGATCATTTCCAGGAAGGAAAAAAGGCAGCACACATTACAGGAGAAAAATTAGCACAACAGGTAATTTGTGTTTACAAAAGAGAAAGAGACACACATTCTCACACACATCCCGAGGGCTAAACAAGCCGAGCTGCTGCCAGTAATTCCCAACATAGAAACTTTGCCAAGTCTGCAGGAGTAGCTTTTTAAATAGACCCCATTCACCTCTTCTGTTTGCACCTGGACTGCAAAGAAACTGCTTTAAATTTTCTCCTAAAGTCCCTTATCTTTAGAGATGACAGAGTCAGCTGATCTGTAAAAAAAAAAAAAAAATCTCTGTTTTGAAGGGGATTATGGTTTGCTCTCTTTGCACATTTCACATAGCCATGAAAACATTTATCTCTAAATAAATAGCTATTTCTTTGGGGTCCTTCCTGCTTAAAGAAATAGGCAACGACAGTCAGCAAAACACTCAGCATCTGCTTATTTTTGCAGCTAAAGGCCTGAAGTAAAAAGGATTTGGCAACTGTGCCCTTCCTTTGAGATACCTGAACCCTGTAAGAAGGCAACTTCATCAGTGCAGAGCAGCGTTGGATAGGTAACCAAAAAAAGAGTGCAATGGCTTTGCTAACGTTGCTTCATGTAGATTTTGTGAATCTTCTGAATTCTGAATCTCTTCTGGCTTTGATAATCAGTATTTTCTCAGCTTTATAACCTATAATCTATATTCACTACCATTACAAGAGAATGAAAGGAGTACAGGTGAGGTAGTTTGGTCACATAGACAAGATAATGATATTTGCCTTAAATATATGTGATAGATGTAAGACACATCTTTCTGCTGCCTCTTGCAAATTGTTTACCCTCCTCTCTGCTTGCTAAGCCCCAGCTGTGGGATGCTGTTGTGACAAAGACCCCAAATACGAGGTACTTATTCTGGAAGCTCAAAATACTGCCCTGATTCATCTTTTCAGTACACATACATTATTTATATCTCAAATTTCTTCATTTTTTGAAGCTTGTTTTTACAGCATGGGAGGTGAAAAGCACCAGCCCTGTAAGTAATAACAGCTAGGTTTGGAACTGAAAAATACTACCTCGAGAAGCCTATTTATTGATCAGGCCCATTATCACTGCCACAGTGCCAAAGTGAGGCATACATCTGGGATAGCAGCATCACATATCTAAAGAAGACGTGAATGCCCTCATTTCAACACTCAGTGACCTTCAGTGTAGGTCACTGCTGGGCAGCCTGGTTTTGCAGTAAACCTGGAATATCCTTTAATTCTAATAGACAGAGCAGATCACTTGTAGCCAGAAAATTTCCTTTCAAAAGAGCAAATTAGCATGACAGGAAAAAACTTGAACTGATTGCAAAAACCCAAAATATCATTAATAAGTTTCACAGAACCTCACATACCATAAGTTTAGCCCTTCCCTTTTCTAAAAACACAGTTTGTTTGTACAAATTTCCCCAAAATAACTTTGGTGTTGGGATGTCAGCCATGATCCCGCCTCATACCTGGTTGGACTGAGATCAAATCCTTAAGAAAGACCTTGCAAGACTTTTCAAGGTCAAAGAAACCAAGCATACAGTAATTTTCCAAGCACGACATAATCCATGACTAGCAGAATTTGCAAGATTTGTTGTATTTAATAGAAACAAATGAAAATCAACCAGTGGATGCCATTTACCACCCAAGACAGTCATAAAAACTGGTGCATGGAAGGTGATAAACCTTTTACTAACCTTTGTGTTACCTACTTTTGTTGGCTATAGTGGCTCTTCAGATTGCCCTACTTGAAATTCCTTAGCCTGGCAACAGCTCTGGTCATTTTTCATTTTCTCTTTATACTCTGAGTAGAAGGGACATATAGTTACCCACATACAAGCTTTTTTCCCAAATCCTATGCTGAGCTGAATTTTCCACAACTGAAATGCTGCCAAAAAAAAAAAAAGTTTGCTATGATTTCAGTAGCAGATACAGCCCATCAGTTTCCCATTTGGTCAAACATGCCACAACACAATTAGCTCTGAAGCATGGAGGGGACTGTAGATCTCAGTAAAACATAGCCAGTCTACTAGCAGTTTCTGAGCAGTTCACTTTTCAACAGACTGAAGCATTAATTTTCTTTAAAGTTATTTTTTACAAGTAGCGTTTTATTTGTAGCTCTACTACCTCAGGAGATAAGTAAAGAACATGATCTCCCTACATAGGATCTTACTCCACACAACACAAAATGGCTTCTGCAGCCAGACCTATTTCAGGATCTCAGCCCAGCATCCAGTCCTCATCTCACACTGACTTCTCATACTCTGAGCCCAATTGCATGTTCTTTCCACAAACACAGTGACGGCTGAGAATGGAGAGGAAAAAACAACTGTATGAAGAGTTTTTCTGAGATGGTTTACAGGAGCATATAAAGGCAGAACTGTCTCCAACGGGAATAGACTTTTTACCTTGAAGAGCCTCTGTGGAGAAACTGAAATAAACCTTTTACCAAAGGATGCTTATGTTCTGAATGGGTCAGTTGTCTGAAAGCAAATGGAATGAGGTGGGGAGACGGGAGCCATAAAACCAGGTGCCTGCGCAGTAAGGAGCTATGGCTTTTGCAAGATGTTTCTTATCAAACAAAGCACTTCAAGAGAGCTTTGAAGTGAACTAAGCACTTCAAGAGAAACTACGATTCTGTCTGTACGCAGAAGTTCTACTATACTGGTGTAAATGAAAGAGCGCAATCCCATTTTAGTCTGGATGCAGCTGTATTATATTACTATATATATTGTATTTTTATATATATATATATAATTGGTCGTATTATATTACTATAACTATGCTAGTAAAAGAAAAATTACAACTCTAAATGACATTGTAATGTTGGTTTCAAGACCATAAACAGACCGGGTACTCACTTCAGTGGGGCTCTAGGCCTCCTGCTTCCTCATAGTAGCACTGGGAGTTTACGTCTTCTCAGCAACATATTTTGACTTTACTCTGGCTCTCCTGCCCATACACTGTATACAAGAAGTTAAACTTGCTTCCTCAGTTGCTATAGATTAGTCGTAAGTGTGAAGCCTGTTTCTCAGGAACTCTAGACAAACAAGACCCTATACCCTTGTGGTCTCTCACAGCAGCTGCAAGGACAGCTTTGTGATTCAGGTTTTAGGAGTGAAGTCCAGCTGAGCTACTTGCAGACTGGTAAAATGCTCAAAGACAGTACTGAACGAGGGGGATGAAGCTTTCAAAACAGAGTTTCAGTCTGTTCTTAAAAGGACATAACATGGCATACTCCAGAAAGCACAGGTTTTAACTCAGGCTCTTGGCCAAGAACTCTCAGAATACCAAATCTGTGTTTTCTTTATACCTCCATTTCTAGTGAGTTGTGTGCTTGCCTCAGTAGGTTACAAATCTTTTTCTGTCAGACTCGTTTCACAGAAAGAAAAGAAAGCCTGTGTTAGAAAACTCAAGTTCCTATGAGCAGAAACAAATACATTCTGGTACTGAGTCCTTAAACACGTACACTAAAATGCTTGCTGACCCCAGCTGCTGGTCCTGCCTCTCTCAGAGCCTGCGGGACAGCTAAGCGCCACGTGAAACAGCTCCAGGGGTTTGCAGCTCCCTTACTGAGGTAACCCAAAATTAGCACTAGTTTATTATGTCAGGCTACAAGCTGCAGTGGTTCAGGATCAGCTTCATGTGCAATTCCACAACCTCTGAGAAGGGACCAAGTGAAAAACTAACTGGAGGCAGTTATTGATTCAGCTGTCTGCCCTTAATTAACTTATATTGGTGCCCCAATATTACTGGGATAAAATATGGATCAACCCTGAACTTAGGGTTAGTTCTAAATGACAGATTAAATCTTGAACTAGACCCTTGCAAAGCTCCTTGTTTTCCTCTCTGACAGCTCACATTTCAGTTTCTGGTGTGCTAGTTGGAATGACAGCCTTTTCCACATTTAACTGTGTACTGAAATGTGCAGCTGTGTGAGTGATTTATTAGACAGTCCTGGGTGGGTGGGACCCTGTAATAACCATCTCTGGTGTGCTATGCTCTGTAATAGCACTGAGGACTTAGCATTGTTGGTCCAGAGGCTTCCCTACACAACGTAATATACTTCAATATTTTGAAGCAGGACCACTGAAACTAAGTTTTGTCATATCAGGATGCATTTATGAAAAGCTTATTAACTAATGATTAATAGATGCTTACTAGTTATAGTTTATTAGAATACAGCTAGTTGTTTAAAGGTATCCAAAACAGATGGTATAGATGTGTTTTACATTACAAGTACTAAAGTGCTTTTAGACTGTACGTGGGGGTTGGAAAAAGCCAGTATGCATTCATGTAGTATAACAGCATGTCCCTAAATCTCAGCTTTCATTTAATAAAGTAATAAGTCTCATGCTGTTACAGTTCAGAGAAAATCTGGCAACGTGAGCAGAATGTAACCAAGGCAGAGATGGCAGAGAGATGTCTGGAACAAAATCTCATGAGGGGCACGAACCGAGCCTGCCAGCACCCTATCACCCAATGATGACTTCAATGTCAACTTTTTAAATAAACCCTCTCTTATGGGGGGGGAGGGGGGAGGGGAGAGTGTGATGGATGGGCACATTATCGTGACAATTTCATTTGCCCACCAAAACCAGTGAGAGGTTCTACGACATATAGCAATCCCAATTAAAAGGCCCCCCCCAAAACTCAACAGAGTCCAAGGGTAAATGAAAGAGATCCAAATGCAGAGAGCTCTCCGGAGTCCAGAGAGACACTGTCCTGCTTCGCAGCATCTCTTCCTCTGACCATATAGTCAGGACTCGGGAACCTTTGGAAGAGTATCGCTATCTTTTGTTCCCCTGACTAGACCTTGCTGATAGCACATACTGTTCTTAATCAGAAATGCAGTCATATCTATTAGGTATTTATTAACTCTTTATAATTAATAAAGATTAATTAATAAATGCACTCCTCACGTGATGTAATCTTAGTGTATATATGTGTGTGTGTGTAGCTGCAATATTTGCATTTACTCAGGAGTCAGTGTATTCTTTTTTTGTTTCAATGTAAATAAGATCATGACCATTGTCATGACTTAGCCAGCTTGGGTCAGAGCTGTGCTGGGTGAGCCTGTTATATTTGTAGAAATTTTTTGGATACCCATCCTTGAGGCTGGCATTGCACAAGGTGTTTTTGAGCATCCCTCTGCTTTTCCATATATTTTGGCTTCAAAGTTAAAGCGGGAGATATGGCGCTCATTAGTGGCAATCAGTGCACTGTTCAGTGCTGGTACGGCCTCTGTAAAAGCAACCTGTCCCAGCTGAACTCAAAACGGAAATAGGAATTTCAGATGAGATGTGAGAACAAGGGGATGCCTTATGCTACAGCCAGCTTGAGTATTAAACACATTTCGTAAGCAAGAAGTACAGCCAACCCTATCACTACACTTTTATAAAACTGACCTCAGTCAGTCCCTACTGAGATGTGTCTATATGTGACTCACTCTCAGAGCTGCTAAAGAGAATCTCTTGAAGCTTCTTGTTAAGTTCTTCAGAAGAGACATGGCACAAAATGGACTTATGATTTTTCTACTCATAAGCATACTACTGCTGGATCAGACAATCAGCGAGGCTTCCAAATTGAAAGCAAGAAAGCACAGCAAACGTAGAGTGAAAGGTACTGGGTTTTAACTGGAAGGAGGGATAGAAGCTTATAGGCTATGCAAGTTTACCATGTACTTAAATAACATTGCATGAAACAGAAACTAACATTATACAAATGCTTATTAACAAAGGACAGTTCAGTCTATATTATATCCATCTTTAAAATATTTTTATGTGAGTTAGCAAAGCTAAAATAAGGTGGCAGAATGAGTTATGGAAATAGAGCTGTATAACAGTTGTAAATATATTGCTCTGTTATGCCTATTTGTCTGTGCTGACATTATTTAGGACTCAGAGGCACAGCTGAGAGAGGGCTCTGGCCGATCATTCTTAGTTAGGTAGTTATGTTGCCTAAGACCAGAAGAATGGAAATTCATGTACATATGGTGGAAAAGAGCGGAATAAAATATTCAGTCTCCAAGGGTTATTGTTCAGATTTTTGTACCATTTCCTAATTTTAACGGAATGTCTGTCTAATATTTGTGGAAAATTACTTCACATGTATGACAAGTACTGTGAAATGGCAAGTCAAACTAATGAAAAAGAATTAGCAGGAAAAGATAAAGCATTAATTCCCAGAACAAAGCTTACAGAGCAAATAAAAAAATGCTGAATGTTGTTTGGAAATGTCTACATATTTAATTTAAAGACTTACTTCTAATAAAAGAGGGTATGATGGAGGTTACACTAACGGCAAATATTTAAACTCCTAGTCAATGAAAAAAACCGCAGCTTTGATAAAGCCATTGTACAACATGATTACACTGCTCTGGAGCTATACAGTTATGTATACTTCCTTCTCCTTTTGAGTCTCTATAGTTTTTAGCTTGGTGTCCTAAGGGCAGGCTACTTATACATTTATTTTGCCAGCCATTTGTCTGTCAATCTTCCACTACTTTTGAACTTGAAACAATATGGCAGAAGAATGGAGCTCCTGAGGATGTTTCCTGATATTTCATGAAATTCAGAATGAGGGTACAAAAAGAAAAAAAAAATCTGCATTAGTGTCCCACTGTGAAGAGGTTGCACCAGGAGCTCAGCTTGTTCTGCTTTTTGCCTCTTTTGAAGCAGACAGGGGACATGGAGGGCTACTGTGAACTGGGAGTCACAGGGAGGAGTATGGATTGGGGAACTGGGAGTCCTGCCTTGGGGAACCAGGGAGTCACGAAGGACAGCTGGGGCTATCCCCACAGGCAGTAGAGAATATGGAGAAGAGATGAGCTTTCTGGGGCACAGCTGGAGGATTAGGTGATGTAACACAGATCTGTAGGAACTGCAGTTTTGTTAGTTCTGCTACGTGTGAAAGAGCTTATTTATTCCTCATGTTCATTACTGTGGCTTCTGGAAGGTCTGGTTACTGCTGCAATCAAATTGTAATCTTGTGCAATGGAAACATGCCTGCTAGTTGTTTGATGGTGGTGGAATATTATAATGATTAAGAAAAAAGAATGGAAAAGAGGACATGAAAATGCAGTTATGTGCAAATTAGCTTCTTTTCTTGTCCCAACATCTTCTTGGTGCTTTTGTAAGTGCTACAAAATGGTGATTGTGACTGAATTGGTATGACTCAAGTCACCAGGCCCTCTCTGTACTGACAGAGAGAGGAAGGCTCCTCCTGGGGAGGGGAAATTGCAGCTCAGCAGGCTTGTCTGCATACATTCAGACTGTGAAGTTGGATCATATTAGTTGTTACTCACTGTGTTAAAACAAGAGTTGTGTGAAAATTTCGTGCTCACAGAAATAACATTCCTTTGAATAAACACAACTTGTGTCCTGCTATTATTTGTATGTCATATATATACACCATGGTGTACAGGTTCAAAAATAAATAGGCAAATTTTGCTGTAAATTAGATACTGGCATGCTAAATAACAATTAGCTGCAACAATCCATGGTTTTCAAACAGTTACTAGGATACAGTCTAACTGAAAATGAGATTTAAACTATGAGGGTGAAAGGTAAAGGTGGGTTCCTCCTGGTTTTTTATAGGAACCCTACAGGAATTCTTTCAGTAAGGAAAAATCTTCAGAAGAAATCAAAACATATCTCAGCAATGCAGAAACCCATGGTATTTTGAAACAGCTTTTAACATACAATTTTTTAAATAATTTTTTTTTGCCTGCATATCCGTTCATTTCTCTGTATTTCTTTTATTTAAGAAACAGATGACCTAAAGACCCAGATTGACAAATTGTGGCGAGAAGTAAATGCTCTGAAAGAAATGCAAGCACTTCAGACAGGTAAAGCAGCTTACACTGGTCAATGGCTTCCAAAAGTTATCACTGCCTTTCCTCTCTCCTTCCCTCCTATCCTTTTCTTTAAGGGGGATTTGTGACTAAGAAAT